>LQRL01120698.1:13370-31280 GCA_001703475.1 Hydroides elegans
ATAATCAAACAAAACACGGCCAAAAATAATAAACAATCATAATTATGATATATTGCGCAGCTAAAATCTAGCTTCAGCAGACTTGGAAGTACTTATCTGTAGTTTCTCTTCTATACCGTTTTTTCATTGCGATTAGTGACCAGCTTACGAATAAGCACACGCAACTTGCTCATAGCTTTGTTTTCAGCTTTAAAATTATATGCTCCTTGAAAAGCTAATTTCTGGGAGATCTCTTGAATTCTCTCTTATCAACTGTCTTATCTAGTGTGTGGTTTGTGTAGGGAACAACCCGACGGTGTAATGCATTATGATTGTTCAGTAATACATGAATTTTATACATATTCATTATTTTATGCCATGACCAACAATTCCTATGAATAAATTATAAATAAATTATTGGCTTACAACTAAAAACAGCATGAAACAGTTTCCAAATAAAGACAAATTCTAACAATATCTAGGATTTATTTTTAAATGACTTTCTTAAACATTCAAAACGTCTCCTACCTGGATTTACTTTTAATGAAAAATTGGATTATTCATCATTCGTTGTGCATTTAGAAATATAATCAGGCGAAATATTGAATAGGGATATTCAAAATATAATGTACAAAGATTAAACCCACATTTATATTCTTTTAGTATAAGCACATGTCGCACATCGTATCTTATAATCATACTTTTTTAAAACATTATAATATGTCGACAATATAGTGAAGTTAGGAAAATCTAGTTGTAGGGTGAAATTTTATAACTTAACTGTCAATCCTCCAAACACTTTAACTGACGTCAAAATACAATACTTAAATTGGACTTTATCTTTGACCTGCTTACCCCTTTTTATCGGGTAATGCTAAACAAGAACACTGCAAATATAGAATGGTTTGTATTTCGTGCAAGGCCGAAATATACAACAGTGATACAATGTAGAGCTCGAATGCAATCTACATAAAATTATAGCTGTCGATCGAAATAGTGTTAATGGTAGATCTAGAGTTTTGCGAACTGAAATAAACATATTCAAAAATATAGAATGTAGAATATTAGATTGATTATTTGACGTTTATTTTGTTATCTAGCTATAGACTATGTATGTCAATAGTTCAAATGGGTTTAAAATGTTGTAAACTTTAATTAGAAATAAAATATTGATCTTAACATTTGACTCCAAACCACAATGGCCTCGGATAAATACAATATAGAACAGAAACACAACAATAAACGGACACGACCAAAACCATGCCGATCCATCTCAGCGGAAACACTGCAAATCAGCCTGCTTCTTGCGGCTTTTGTCGTGGGAATCGCATTAGGCACAATCCTTCGTCTATCTACGGATACGTTCGCGCATCCGGAGTTGAATCCACGCGCAATGATGTACCTTTACTTTCCGGCTGAGCTCTTCATGCGCTTTCTTTTCTTTATTACGGTGCCGTTTCTTGTGAGCAGTCTCGTTTCAGGCATTGGTAGGTTAACATATATTTTATTTTTACATATAGACTCTAAATAAAGTTTGAACCATATAAAGAACTAAATGTCATAGAGCGTGGTTGATATTTTTCATCATTTTGTACTTTTACCAGGTAAACTTGTTCAAACTTGTAAATCAGTTTATATAATGAAAGGAACAAAGTCCCTCATAACTAACAAGGCCCTTTTAAAACGGAAAAGTCATGTTACTTGTGAAGCTGGTTGGTCACAATGCCAAAGGACGTTTAACGTCATCAAATGCGGTTGGAACGTCAAAACAACGTCACATCACAGTTGTATTTCCCATGTTATTGAAAAAAAATATGACCTCGTATAAACCGTCTGACAACATTCTTACAATGGTGGAAACGTTGTGTTTAAAGATTTCAAAATAAAATATGCATATACCGTTTATTTTGACAATTTTATATCGCATAGGTTCTCTGGATGCCTCGATGGTGGGTAAACTGGGTGGGCGGACGATGCTGTACTATGTAGGCACCACGGCCTTAGCAGTGACTGAGGGTTTCATTTTCGTTTATACCATTCGACCCGGTAGTTATGCAAAGAAAGAGGGTGACACGAATTCAACCAGCCAGGTGAGTATTTATCAGGAGGTTGGACAAAAAATACATGAAAGTAAACTGAAAAGTGATTGGGACAAAACTCATTATTCCTGAACATATTCATGGAACATTATATTTAAAAAAATTTCGTGAACACGGAACATGATTGTTCGAAATAAAAAACCTATGCGTGTATGTTTTTTTTTGCGCCGTCCTACTTTACCATAAACTTATCCTTAGAACTAATGTAAAAGTGAAAATTTTAGGTTCATGAAAGGCATTAAAAATGAGTGCAAGGTTCACGAAAGGACGGAATCTTTTTGCAATAAATCTGCAAATAATTTGTTGGCAAACCGAAAAAAAATGCAGAGAGTCCATTAAAAATAAAATGACAACTCGCATTTCAGGAACCGATACATGACATGAACTTCAATGGCATAGACACAGCTCTGGATATGATTCGGAATATGTTCCCGGACAACATAGTCAAAGCCTGTACCACTCTCTACAATACTCGCGTTACTATGATCAACGTTACCCTTAGCGACGGGAGTGTAGTAGAAGTGGAATCGTTTAGTAACGAGCCCGTTGATAATATGAACGTTGTTGGTAGGTAAACAATCCAATTGTTCTACTCTTTTGCTCATTTTCACAACATTTCATAACATTTACATTTGTGCAAGCGTATTTGATTTGTATTTGATATTTCACTTCAAGTAGAGAATTTCATTAGTAAATTATACATGTATATCTTATTTTATCTTTGCTTATAGATTTCTCAGAAAATCAGAAAATCAACTAATTCAACCAGCCCTTAATATAAAAAGAAAAGTCTATAAAGTATCTATAATTTAATATTTCATATTTCAAAAACATTTATTTTCTTAGGACTGGCTCTTTGTTCTATCTTTTTTGGAGTCGGACTTGTATTCATCGGCCAAAAAGGCCGCATTCTCATTGAAGTAATTGATGCGGTTTTTGCCGTTTTTCTGAAGATGGCTTTATTTTCACTTTGGTAAATATATTTATTTGTGTCTATTTATCAGATTAGATTATATATATGTAGGGGTTGGCCAACAAGAGAACCTGCATTTAATTATATCAGACCAATCATATTATTTGGTTCGAGTAACCTGTGCATGATTACAAAACAAAAATATTAATTTATATATACAATAAAACATTTCATCGATTTATATGTTGTATTACAATATTATTATTCCGTTTGATCTTTCTGTCCCTCAGGCTCTACCCGATCGCTGTAGTCTCAATGATAGCGACCACCGTCATTGAAGTACAAGACCCAATCAGCATGCTCCAACAAATGCTGGCTTACGTCATAACCGTCATAGTGGCACTACTTTTCCATTCGCTCGTTATACTGCCGCTGATTTTCTTTATATTTGTGCGCAAGAATCCGTATAAGCATGTGAAGGCATGTGGAAAAGCGATACTGACGGCATTTGTCACTGGAAACAGGTGTTGTGGAAACTTTATATTTTTGATATCTTGAAAAAGGGTGAAGACACTATATAAATTCAGTCGGATTGATTTTAAGAAAAACACGCGTATATCCTTTTCTCACCCAACTTAAATTATCAACTTTATAACTAGGAACAAACTGTTTGCTATATTTGTTTCCAAATCATTGGGCAAAATTTGTATATTTTCCTATTTTACAGTTCAATGACGATCCCTGTTACGATGCGGTGCCTGGAAAGGGCCGGTATTCATCGCTCAGTGATTCGCTTTATGGTTCCCATTGGTGCCACGATGAATATGGATGGGCTGGCTCTCTATGAGTCGCTTTCCTGTGTTTTCATTGCCACCATCAATGGTATGAATCCAGGCCCATTCGAAATTCTAACTCTAGGGTAAGTTTTAAGACTCTATTAGAATAATCTCAACTAGACTTTATATAAATTAGGGATTCCACCGCATATTTACACATATTTTATTTCTAAAATTAAGGAATGGTTCACTGATTGATATGAAATTGAAGTGAACTATAAACTATTATTTTTCGTTGTTTATGGGAAAATTTAGCATATAAACTTATTTTAATCGAATATCATGATCAATTATGTTTAGGTTCAAATACGATATCAATGTTTTATTTTAGATTTCTTTGTTTTTAATGGCTAGATTTCACACAACTTATTCGATGATTGTATAAACGTGTCCATAGTCATGGTCTATATTGTACGGACTCACCTTTATTCCCCCGTGTAATAAACCGACGATAGCATCGTTAATCGATAGCTAGAGGTATACATATATCGAACCTTAAAACCATGTTCGTATTCTTTCATCTCGATGCACGAAGAGTTAAATATAAATAAATACTTATGATTTATTATTTTTTTAATATAAATATATTGATTTGATCAATTAGAATCACGGCAGTTGTGCTCTCCCTGGGGTCACCGACATCTATCAGTGGTGTTTTCCTATTTTTCATCTTGTTTAAAACCATCGGGCTACCAGTCAGCGATATCGCGCTGCTTATACCAACGGACTGGATACTGTGAGTATACTGGTTAGAGTCCTGCTTATGACCACAAACGCGATATTTTTTTCGAGTCATGAATAAGTTTTTGAAACAGCTAGGGCATGTCTCTTTTTTTAAACACTTTATTTTTGAAGATCATATTTGAGCAGTTGAAACCATTGGTCTTATGAATGATATTACATTTCTGAAGATAAATGAGATAAATGTTGGGAGTCTACCATGTCTTTGCCAAGCATACTCATTTTTATACATATATATTTTTATTAGGATGCTGATCCTATGGCAAAGCCTGCCTTTTTTTTATCTAGTATATATATATATATTTTTTTACTGAAGTTAATATCTCGCACTGGATGTCCATTCAAAATAGATTTATCACGTTGTATCTTCAATAGAATGAAGCTGCGTACATGTGTGAACGTCTGGGGCGACTGCATTGGTGCGGTTGTGGTACACGCTATTTCGAGGGACGACTTCAAACAACTGCGCCAAGATCTGGACCATGAATTAGCGGTTGGGGAAGAGGAAGAAGAATCGATTGATTCGAAGCCGAAATCTGATAATGATGAGGATGGACAAGAGATGGATCATTTGTTGTGATTATGTATCGATAATGATCTTTTATAATATGGTATCGTATTTTGTGAATCTCACAGACAAGCAAAGACAAGTGTTGTATCTAATATGGAAAACCAGGCCAAGGGCACTAACAATACCAGATTAATGTATTGATGAATGATATTCCAGCATTTTAAGAGTATTTTGCTATTTTAAACATTTTAAATCTAATATGATATGATCAGCCTTTAAAATGCCAGTATAATCTGTATTTCTGGTAAAAGAATTTTTATTTATCGTTGATATGGAGGTCCTAGCATTATAAGACATGCTTTTATAAGTCTTTCTCATTAACAACAACCCAGTCGCTGCATAGGATGATCATGCTGCATGTTACAACGCATTGAAAAACACTAATGAGTCATCTAGCAACTGACTGCCTACTTGCTTGGAACCTCAAAACAAATCATCCAACAGTGGATATTTCACAACTCTGTGAAATTTGCATACGAAGCAGTTTTTGCAAGCCAAACAATGCACTCTTAGAGAATTTCGTCTTACAAAAAACATCGCTAAATTTTCCGTAACCTTAGCTATTTCTATAAAGCACACATAGCACCACGCATGAAACGATGCAGATAAACCCATATAATAACAGCGTGTAAACACTCTGGTATTAAATACATTAGACTTTTAATTCTCGTCATTGACACAGTTAGACATGAAGCATGTTTTATATAGTTCATATGTTAAGTTTTGATGTGCACATATTTGTTTGTTGTACAGTTGACTGTATATTTGTTTGCTGATGGTACTGCTGTTTTTAAGCTTGAATAACTACCAATCTAAATTGGACCAACAATGTTTTTGCAGTTTGATAAAAAGGCTTGTAAAACATATGTCTATGTTATACTGAATAATTAAATGAGTTATTAACTATCTATATTTATGTCATGTGTCAATATGCCAATGCAGCTTTGTTCATATATTTGTATTTAGGGATTTTTTCATTGTGACAAACACATGTTGAATAAAAACTTTTAATTTTTGGATGGATAGCATTTATTGGAATATAAATAAGATAGACTATTTACAAATCAACGGGAACATCCTATAATACTTAAATATATTCAAAACAAAAACATAAGGCTAAGCAACAAAAACAATAATTGGAATATAACAATGTCACAGCACGAAATAGTTGTGCACTATTATTTTCTTACCAGTAAATACTGATGATATTGAAATACAACCTTTTCACGATACACTATTTTAATAATTAGATAACAACGATATTTCATTAATCGGCCTATATATGGCTCAAGTAATTAGTATAGAAAAATATTTTGAGGTTCCAGTGCTTAATAAATGGATTTATAAAACGCATGGTTTTAAACCTTTGCTTGTTTTAAATCAAATAGCCTAACGGTGATTCTATATGTGCAACAACAATTACTATCATAAATAACAATTGATTAAAAATTACATTTTAAATCATAACAGAAACAGCACTTCAACACTTCATTTGACCACTTCAAACTTAAATTCACTTCAACATTTCCCTTTAACCCCAGTCCATATCACCCTACAAATAGATTAATCTCTCCATCTCCCGACGACTGCCCCTTTTCGGGCGCTTTATCGGTATTCTTCAAAATCCTTATCTTAATCGTTGGCACACTATCCTCATCGTCATCACTCGTATCTCGCATCGTGGAATTTTCCAGCCATTCGATTGGCTGCTGACTCATGTCTACGTCATCATCGTCATCACTGACGTCACAACCGGATGTTTTGGTATTCAATAATTCCTCGTCACTACCAAATGTTGCGGTCGGTAAACGCGTTTTCTGAACAACGGGTTGTGCTTTCTTTTTTGCTTTCACCTTGTATTGAGATTGAGTTTTCGATGCTTTGCCTGATCCTTTACCCTTTGTATTACTTTTGCCACTTTTCGACGATTGAGGTTTTGAAATAGTCTCCACACTAGGCATGAACTGAGCCATAGGTAGACGCGTGGCAATCGGGGAGGCATCGGCTATGTTGCGCTGACTCAACTCAGATACAATGGGACTCGATTTCTTCAGTGGAACCTGGATTTTGGTGCCGAATTGCGAGGGAGCCGGAAGTACAGAGCTCGAACGTTTCTTTGTTTGTTTGACATTTTCTTGCCTTTGTGACGATACTGATGATTGGCTTGAGAACGACATAATGACGTTGTTGTGCGTTGATGACGTCACAGGTGGTTGATCAACTGACGTCACAATTACGTTTGGATTTAATTCGGCGCTGGCTCGCAACGGCGATAAATGCGTAAACCTATTGTCAGAAACAATTTTTCCAGAGGCAGCAGTTGCCTCCTTGCCTCTTTCTTCCATTCTAAACGATATCGACGTCCCTTGCATATGTGTAATCGCAGGCACCATGCCGTCGCCCTGTGAAGACGTATTAAGAGACGTAGTAGCAATGCCGCTTTGATTTTGTTGTGCCACTAGCCTCACATCAACATTGGGAGACACATTCACTAGATTGCCATCTTGACCAATAACGAGTAGGGGCTGTGGCAAAACTTGTTGTTGTTGTTGTTGTTGTTGTTGTTGTTGTGGGGTTGAAGGAGATACTTGGCTGGTTCCCGGAGTGGAGACATTGGTCATAAACGCAGGTTGAGGCACCAGTCGAATAGAAGCCGTGGTGGCCACTTTTGCAGCGCTTATCGGTGGTATGAGACCGACAGATGGCATATTGACGATTCCTGGCTGATGATTGGTTACTGGGTTACTTAATTGTGATTGGTTGAGCAATTGGGTGGATGCAATGGGTTGATTAGGCGACGGTTGCATTTGGGAAACCCCACTTTGCACCATGGTTATTGGCGATTGACTTTGTGACATAGGAATCGCCATAGACGCTTGGGTATTCACTAATTGAACACTGGCCCCTTGAGGAGCAGGGACCATTTGTAGAGGGTAGACACCCGGTGTGAGTAACGGTTGATTACCCTGCATAATGGACTGACCCATAAATCCTGGGGCATTGCGTGCTTGCGGCGAAAGAAAACCCTGGTTACCGCCTGGGGTCATAACGAGTTGGGGTGTAAGCTCGTGCGGAATCTTGAAAACGGGCTGGGGGATGGATAAGGTGGCTGAGGGGTCTGCAGGGGTAGATTGTAAAACGGGAGCGAACTGAGCTTGCGTTGGATTGACAAGTGGGGTGCTATTCGATACTGATCTTGGTACTGTCAGGTTCACTGGACTAGAACGCATTGTATTCGTTGGGTCAGCTGACCGTGTTGATACTGCGCTTCTCAGGTCTAGTACTTCACTATACTGATCTGTGCAATCATTCATCATAGATATGAACGATTGAGGCACTGGTGTACTAGTATCCGAAGTAGCCGGGTTTGAACCATTGTTTGTACCAGGGATAGAAGTTTGATTATTTTGCTGATCGTCCATGGGTTCACTTGTGGTTTTATCAGGTGCCTTCTCCTGTTTAACTCCAGGTGAGCCTTGCGAAGAGCTTGGTAGTCTAATAATAGAGACGATATTTGGATCGATTGAACTTGGTTCTATTGGCGGCGGTTCATGGTCAGGCGTAACCGTTTGTGGTGTTGGCGTGTTTGGACCTTTTTGTGCCACAGCCTGGCTAACCTGTACGCTTGCACCCGACCTACTCGGACTATTCAACGTATTTCGTAAATCATCTTCGCTTCTTTGACTAACGGATTTTGTACCACTTTGGGAGCCCGATTTATTTGACTGGTTCTCAGACGAATCGCGACCAAAAAGCGTCAAATCCATCATCATGCTTTGTTGTTCCTGTTCCCGACGTCTTTGAAAATCAGCCAATATATATTGCATATTCTGACTTGTCGTGCGATTTCGTTTAGTTTTTGGTTCATTTGCGTTACCAGCCATCATATTTGGTAGTTTTTGAGCCAATAGACTGGCAAACGGATTCGACTCATCCGGGGCTATATTGAGCGCTTCGTTGATGGAATCGCGATGAACACGTGGTCGGTGGGCGATATTAGGTGAATCGGAAACACGTTGTGAGTGAGCGATATTGGAGGACATTGATATATTTCCGGGTGTGCTTGCGCCTGTGCGTTGTGGATCGGGTGACAGCATGTACATGTGAATCATCTCGCCTGAAACACATTGAATACATAAATCATAAGTGAATTATCAGTATAAATATGAAATGTATTTGGAATAAGATTCATATACAGTACAAGAAACAATGGACATAAAAGGAAGTGGCATGCATAGTTTGTAATTGCCGTTTCTCTTCGCCCCCTCTCCTTTTCGCATTCATAATTTATAAAGTTAAAGACTGATGGCGAATTACTAGAGCATTAGCAGTGGACTTTAAATAGGTAATCGATCTGATACAAACATAAAATGTTTTATGATTTGCTTGACTATTAAATGCATTATCTGTAAACTGTTATATTGGCCAACTGATATTTGTTTGTGCTGTGACGCTGTTATAAGAAACGTAGTATAACTTAAATAGTGCTTTGGTTCTCTTGATGCTGCAACTTGTAAATGTTCGTGTATGAAAAATAACATAAATGATGCTGTAACAATATTGACCTTCATGTATATTTAAATAAAAAAATATAAACAAATGAAAGGGTTAGAAAAATAAAACTTTTTTTAAAAATCGACTTATTTTCCTCTGTTGTATTTTTTCAGTTGCTCGTGTTCATAACAAGTGTGTTTTGTTGTTTCTGCTGATAACATTTTGGTGCAAATCACACATTTGACTGTGCCTTACCTCATAAATTTTGTCAAATAAGGACAATTTTAAAATTCAGCTTCTGAACAATCGGATGACAAATTACATAACAATAACATGAATAATTATGTTGCGGAATGTTTTCAAGTGAGTATATTTGTCTGTTAGTAATTTGACACAATTCGTCACATCAATAAAATCAATATAGTAGAAAATTTTAAAAGACCCCAAAATATACAAATGAATATAGCTTTAATTTCAAGACTATCACTATATAGGCCTATATTTTGAAAGTAATTAAGTTCCCTTTTACACTATTTAAAAGCAGGACAATAAAAAGCAAACCTTAAGAGACATATATATATATAAACAGTGAAAATATATAGAAAGAGCGAAGTAGAGAGATAACACAACACCTACCTTGAGCGCTCGGTACACCCGCAGCTGCTTGGCCACCCTCACTCAGCAGAAGCACCTGACCAGATGGTAGCTGTAGAGAAAACAAACATTTTTAGAACAAAAGACAATGCTTAAGGTTCAAATAATTGAAATCTGCAGATAATCATAAATTATTTGGTCTCAAGAAACATAACAACGGGTCCGTTTTTTTACGATTTTTTTTGTTATTGTTACTAAAGTACTTAGCACATTCATATATCGAAAATCATGAAAATCCATTGAACCATAAAAGGAATATAGGGCCTACTTGATATATAAATCTTAAAAATCGAAATCTACAAATAACAGTTCTCACGTTGGCGGACGCAGCACTCGTGTTGATCTCCAGCTTCTTTTTCTTCGTTCTACGCTTCTTGGGCTGAGTTTCATTTTCTTGTCCTTCCTTCGCTTTCTTTGACTGACGTCGTTTCTTAGCCACAGGCTTTGCAGGATCGGACTTTGTTGTTGGATTGTCGTTGGTGCTATGAAACGGAGGACATTTTGAGAGGTAGACTTTAGGCTATTTTTCAAGCATAAACTATGTCTTGAAGAGTTCGATTGAACACTATTTTAGTGTTAAATTGACTTTTTGCATAATCAAGCGACGGATGTTTTTAAAATTGACCGGTCATTTATATCAGAAATCACGAAGGTCGTAAAGATGAATCAATTATGACCGCACTGATTTCTTTGTCTCAATTAAGTATAATCACGTTACACATTATTATACATTTTGGCGAAACATGTTAAGCCTTTTAAACATTTTGTTACATGGAATTATTCAAATGGTCCGCGATACTTAACGATACGTCAGCATCATAAAAGGGGTGACGTGTTGAAATCCATTTAGTTATAATAATTCTCATAAGTGTCTATACGAGTGCATTATCAAACTACATATGGTATTCAAATGGCAAATATGATTGGCTTTTAAATTGCGTCGCCTGAAAATAAGCAATAAAGCTTGACCCAATAAAAAAAAACCCACTTACGTTTTAGACGTTTCATTTGTTTGCGTCTTGTCTGCTTGTGTGTTGGTTTTCTCCGTCTCACTATCACTGCTCTGGGCGTACGTCATCGTTATATCTGTAAATAGAAATCAAAGTTGATAAAGTTGAAAAGGCCAAGATGAGATTATGACGAAGAAATCCAACTATCCAAACGCTACCCCCTCCCCCCGGCCCTATACAACACTCTGTAAAGGTGTAGCTGGCGGTGTGGGCTATGTCAAGAAGAACGGCAATGTGGTCTGCTTTCTTTTATTTCTTCGATGTCATATTGATATTTACCAATTTTTTAATATTTATAATTCTGATCCATGTTGTGTCTGTTCTCCTCATCCCCTTGCCTCATCTTAACTCTTATGATTTATTCACCTATGCGAACCCTTAGTAAATGATGGTTTAATAATAACCCCAATTAGATATTTAATTGTACTTACTGCGCCTTTTGACGCGCGGTTTTCCTTTTTTCGTTAGTTTCGCGGCGTCACCGGATTTTTCCGCTGCGTCGCCATTAACTGCTTTTGGTTTATGCTGTTTCTGTTTCTTCGCCTTTTCCTGTTAAAATAAAAAAAATGAGGCATTTGTTTGACAAATATGTTTGATATTTATATGATACCGAATTGAAATAAAATGATTCGATCATAAAACTATTCAAACCACATTTTTTTTCTAATGAATGTCATTAGATATTGATGGCACTCTTTCAGAAAAAAAGTAGAGTTATCCAAATAAAAATGTCACAAAATGAACACATAGAACCATTTAAGTTTTAAATTCACAATCATTCAAAAGAAAAGTAGTTTTATTGATACATTACGTCATATAATAAATGCTTTGAACCATTTTTTATTCACAATCAAAATTTCAAAAAGATATGGGCCTAACATAAAACATACAAAAGTGATCACAAACATATGGTCATATCTCATTTAATGAATGCATTTAAGCACGGACATTCTTTTCCTGTTCTTCCTTAGCCGCTTTTTCTCGTTCCAGCTCATCTTCTGTGTCGGTTAGCTGGTCAAAGAGCGAGATGTCATAGCTCTTCGTGTTCTCTGAAAAAAAAAAACAATTGGAAAACCATGTTTAACCCTGCCTAATATTGTTTAAGAATGCTATAGAGAATAACGTAATGGGCTAGGAAATTTAGAAAAAAATAGACATCAAGCATAATATTATAATAACATCGAGTAATCTGTTTCAATTTTAAGATATTATAACTCTTAGATTAGATGTGAGATTAAGGGGTAGTTAATACGGTTAAGGATTGGTCACGGTGTTTTTTTAATATGGGAAGATTATAAAAGGTTTACAATCGATGTGTGGATTACAAACAAGAACATTGAGCTAAACCTCCGATTTATCGACAGGCTCTTTCATCGTATCGATGATCTCATCGAATGTTATTTTGGTTTCTAAAAATTGAATTATTTGTGCAATATGCCAGAATATTGAAATTGATATTCCTTAAAATAAACCATGCATTTAAAGCAGGCCGTCATCGTATTTTACAATATTGTCAAGACTATTGATCATGAACTTTACTTACTCAGTGCCTCATCAACTAGCCATCGATTTGACTTTTCTTCTTTCTTGAACTTTTTCTGAAAAAAAAAATTAGGCCTATATAGTCTAGAATTATCTGCTCATGTCAATTTAAGGGTATGGAGTTGAGCATAGGTACGTAAAAGTAAACATCAAATCAATTTCTTTAGATCAGCAAAAAAAAATGATACAAGAGAAGAAACACATTCGCAATTTTCATGGTACATTTATACTTAAAACACATGTCAATGCAAGTTGCAAAGCATTATGCGAATCCTTATATACTACATCTTCTTTTCAAATGAGGTTATTTTAATGAATATGACCTAATGTACCAATGGTGAAATACTCAAATATGAGGCGTTTTACCTTGAGGTCGTTTCGGTTACGCCCTTGAAAGAGATTGGTCATGAGCGAGAAGTCGGTTCCAACCACACTCAGCGCCAAATAAAACCGCTTCGTTTCTGTAATAAACAAAATGACAAATTTATATGAATTTATTTTAGAGACAGTCCTGGTGGTAAAACAATTGTGTAAGGGTGTCTTTTATGTATGGATGTATGTTTTCGTTCCAATCAAAAGCCATTTTTAAACACACTTTAATTTTTAAATAGTATGCGACCACATACCATCACTTCATTAAATATTGCTTTGAAATCGTCTTTAATGACGGCCCATTGATCACTAAATTCACCCCTTATAATAAATTCTTTCATTACCTCTCCAGCTCCATGTCTTAGTCTTGGCACTTCGCTTGTAGTAGAGCTTTGCATTGTAAGGTGTGTTGCTGAATTCTTCAATCACTTGGCTGTCTCCCTCCTCGAGGGTGTCCTCGGTCTGTTTTACTGTCAAACTGAATAAAAATGAAATATAAATTTATATAAGGGGACATTGTACATTAGATGCATATACTAACGATACTTTAACTTAATACTTTCAGAAACCCTGAATAAGAGCATATTCAAATTAGTGGAATATTTAAACAAATGAGAATGTGTAACTCTGTAAATCCATGCTACAGATTAGAAACGTTCGGGAGCGAGCTATATAATCAAGACCCTAGAAGAGTTTGCAAACAATCTACAAACAGTGCAAGGTTTGCGCCTTGAACGTTGCCTTTTTAACGCATTTCTTTACGCAAATCGAATAGACCTATAGATGCCACAGCCTTCAGTCTAGACTCTGGAATATGCTATTGTGTCCATGTTTTAACAAACAGGAACCTCGAGAGACCAGTTTAAACATGTGA
The DNA here is from genome assembly GCA_001703475.1 of Hydroides elegans. NCBI lineage: Eukaryota > Metazoa > Annelida > Polychaeta > Sabellida > Serpulidae > Hydroides > Hydroides elegans. Next base: position 27,456 of record LQRL01120698.1, read on the forward strand.
AACCGCCCTTATACATGTATATTGAATAAAGCATAAACCATTCGAACCTTTCTTCGTTGATGATGATTTGTCCGTCGGCGCCGATCTTGACTTGTGGCACCATCACTGGTTCCTCGTCCTCAGACACATTGGCTGGTTCTACAAATAAAAAAAAGTTTTTTTTTCTTTAAATTGGTAGGGAAAACAATTTAGAGGTACAGTGTGAAGCAACGAACTAAGAAAGATCATAGATAGTTTATGTTGTTATTATCAAAATGTTAACATATACAGATAACTTAAAGAAATATGATTTGAGTCATTAGGCTTAATTTCATGAAAGATTGCAGAGGTCATTACTGTTTGAGAAAAAACGTCAAACAAATGGTGGCGAAGTTACATTATTCAAGAAAAAAACTGCGAAAGTGATTATATCTTAAAATAGCATTTTGGAACGTTTCGACTTCTCATGCAAGTTAAGTCTGAGAATTATTCAGTTAAGTGCATAATCTAAACATGTTTTGACACATCAACACTTTGGTTTTTATAATCTAACAATCCTATGCAAAAAGGATTACTCACCAGGTGGCGGGGCGAGCGGCGCAGCTGGTGTTTCATTGACTGGCTCAGGAACGGGGTTGGCCTCAATAGGTATATTATCAGCAACTGTTAAACAATTAAAACGGCATAATAGAGCATACCATTTGGCTATAGTGAATGACTTAACGAGAATGTTTTCATTAACATGCGGTAACATGGTTGAGAATGACATGAAATCATAATTAAATCATTTCATATTGAGTGGATAATAAATAATACCTATCCCACCCTTATTTCTTTTATTTCGTTCAAATATGCACATAGTAATACCAGGTTGAGAATAGCTCAATGCGTGAAATGCGTTTCATATAGAAAATTGTTATCCCAAAAACAAAAGTACAAACATACCTTTTCCAATTATGTCGTCAGCCTCTTTCTTTCGTTTCTCCTCTTCTTGGATAGTTGATCTAAATTACAAAATCAAATGCATATTTACTGGCTGTTCGTTTATCCGGTTTTTCAAAAACAATGACCAAACCTAGTTGATCTGGTATATGTTGTTCTGCGAAACATAAACATGTTTGTGTTATATATTCAGTTTATCAATACGCAATTTCATTTACACAAGACTGTCCAAGGACAGCGGGCCACAACTTGCACGAAGATAGTTGACACTTTTCAAAGGTTACTTATATAATCTAACATATGTTGTTTATCATCGCCTACTAATTACAGTGAGTTTACATAAGAAATATCCACGATTATTCATACTCAAAGCCATCGAAATGTACTTAATTACTGTCTACGTTCTCTATTAAGTATATGAGTACATTTTTCATCGATATAAACAAAACATTCAGCTTAAATCTGATATTTTCGCTCATAAAAATGACAACGGGCACCCGCAATACAATTAAAGGCAACATAATGTAAACAAACTCGTAGCATCTTGTATTATCGTTCACTAACTTCACAATGGCGTGGACGAAGCGACAATATAATTTTATTTTCAGAAGTGCTTATATAAGCACGATGGCTTATATAAGCACACCCTGACACCACAAGGACTCTAGGAAGGTTTTTAAAAAATCCGCGTTTGAATCGGAAGAGAACTGTCTGAGAAGTAGGTTTTTTTGTAAAAGTTTACAAATGCGATCTACTGCGATGTATTGCGATAAAATGCGATATTTTATCGCAAAATATCGCAAAAATAAAAGCGGGTGCCAGACAATATTAGTTTGCATTATTCCATGTGTCCACATATTGTTTACTATGCAAATAACTAAGAGGGGTTATCTTTGTTTTTCTAAATGATATTGTTGGAATGTATGACAATGTGTATGCAGGGGCTCTTATCTTAACCTAAAGGGTTTTAAACGCTATCTTATTATTTTCCAAAGAGCCAGTAAACATATTTGAGTAACTTTTTGAAGATTATTATTCCAGGGTTCGTCCTAGGGCAACTCGGCGGCGCGTTTAAAACGCGCACCCTCTATTTTGATGCGTTTTTAGTTCCCAGAGCGCGTTTTATATTATACATTTTTAAATTCACTATGCACACGAATACATACTTTCTTTTATGCGCACACTTTATTCAAAGACCACATTCGGTGAATTTCTTCGAAAATGGTCCATTGACAAAATGACATTTTAGGTTTTCGAAAATCCTTAAAATATGTTCTCTTGATTTATGTGTATTATTTATCATTAAAAGAAACATTAATATAAGATTTATGATTTATGTGTATTATTTATTATTAAAAGACACAATAATATAAGAGCTTGATACATTAGGTTTTGGGATATCAAAAAACAGCTATGCATTTGACATTTAAAACTACACACAGAAAACTGTGCCCAAAAGAACCAGTGCGCTCAGGTTTATTATATGTAAATAAAGATAAACCATGAACCGAATTCGCCAGTTGTCTTTGCTCCGATTGACTGACTTATCTTTTTGATGCAAGCCATTTTAAAAGGCTATTTAACAAAAAAAATGCATTTCCAAGGTGTTTCTCTTAAAATAAAGGCACATAATGCGCACAATTATTGGTTGATTATATAAATAAATTGAAAACGCGTGTCCATAATTTCCATGCGTTTTTTCTTTCTGATATGCGTTTTTCAAACGCGCGCCCCATATTTTCATGCGTTTTTGAGGATTTTGGTGTGAAAAACAACGCAAAAACGCGCCCTCGGACGAACCCTGTTATTCTCATCAAATTTAATTGTTTTTATTATTTCTATTATATTTTATTACTTTTCTCCAGTTATGAGATTATATGAACCAGCACATCTTACATAATTCCTTGTTCTTTCAACCCTTTACCATGGTCAACTGGTCTTAAGCGATACCCCTACCCCTTCATTCACCAACAAGGGAAATGGTAAATACCTTTGCTCATTTAATTTCTAATTGAATGAAACCACTTCATAAACGTTTCACATTCACTTCCTATTCATTCACCAACAAGGGAAACGGTAAATACCTTTGCTCATTTAATTTCTAATTGAATGAAACCACTTCATAAACGTTTCACATAATCCCTTGTTCTTTCAACCCTTTACCATGGTCATCTGATCTTATGCGATACCCCTTCCCATTCATTCACCAACAAGGGAAATGGTGAATACATTTGCTCATTTAATTTCTAATTGAATGAAACCACTTCATAAACGTTTCACATAATCCCTTGTTCTTTCAACCCTTTACCATGGTCATCTGATCTTATGCGATACCCCTTCCCATTCATTCACCAACAAGGGAAATGGTGAATACATTTGCTCATGTATTTTGAATTGAATGAAACCACTTCATAAACGTTTAACATAATCCCTTGTTCTTTCAACCCTTTACAATGGGCATCTTGTCTGATGCGATACTCCTCCTATCCATTTACCAAAAAGAGATATGGAAATAACCTTTGCTCCGATTACATAAAATTATCTTAGAAAAAAATAATATCGGAAAACATAGGCATCAGAGATGCAAAGCCCCCAGCCTATGCAAAACATTGTTTATCACGAGTTATTGTCGATTAAAAGAAGCAGGTCAAACTAGCTCAACTCCTTCATACCAAACTCGCGTGCACAAAGTACCCTGTATCAAGCGGGACAGACAGACAGACAGACAGACAGACAGACGGACGGACGGACGGATGGACAGACAGACAAGCTCAACCCTATATCCCCTCGTTTTCACGGGGGATAAAGAAATATCTTTCTCACAACGTGTTTCTCTCAACGTCTTTCTCACTATGTCTTTCTCACAACGTCTTTCTCGCAACTTCTTATTCACAACGTCTTTCT
>LQRL01120711.1:0-13608 GCA_001703475.1 Hydroides elegans
ATGCCTTTATAAACATACCTATATGTCTGTTGCATAACTAAGATAAATAAAATCTCGATCGAGTTTGAAATCGTTCACTAAACATTGACAAAAAGCGTAAGAAATGCGATTTTCAAGGGGGGGGGGGTACCTACTTTCAGAGGGTATGTACATGGGGGTTGTCGTGATTCTAAAAATCGCAAAAAATATTTTTCGTCGTTTCTAATATCACTACATATTTTGAGACCCTTAAACCAAACGATTTCCAAAAAAAGTTAATTAACGCACCCCCCTAATGTAAAGTGAAAAGGACAAAGGCAAAACGAATGTTATATAGTCAATCACATACTTCCAAACTTTGGTTTTTACAACTAGATTACCCATAAAATCGGGTACCAAATGACCAAATTGCTTTTTATTCGGACCAACAAACTTCCCTAAATTTTTATTACAGCTTTATTACAGCAATACAGTCCGGTATCCACCCAAAAAGTCTCGAGCCAAAATGTTTCCGGCCATAAAGTCTCCAAAAGTGACATGATGTGCCAAAAAGTCTCCAGCCAAAAAGTCTCGGGCCATAAAGTTCCCGGCCATAAAGTCTCTAAAAGTGACAGTATGTGCCAAAAAGTTTCCGGCCAAAAAGTCTCTAATCATAAAACAATTCGTATGTTTTAAATGAGCAAAATACATGTTTTAACTTTTCATTTTTATGTTTTCATCAAATGCATTGACATACATGTATCTATCATCAACTACATGTACAAGTTGAGACACTCACTTATCAGATTCTTGCTTATCGTCTAAACTCACAATCAGATGAAATAGACTAGTGAATCGGATGCAGTCATATGAATTTTAGGCTAGATGGGTTTCAAACCTAGATTTAAAGAAAACTGCTTCAATTGTATATCTGAATTGTTTTTTTTTATCCAGGTAGCCTAACGTATGTTATGGGAAGTTTGGGAACACAATGATTAATTTACATAGCATTAAACCAAAAATAAACCATTGAACAATAAAAATGATTGAATGCACTAGAGAAGATCCAATTGAGATTATACTTAGTAACGATCAGTCTTAATCAAGGTACATTACCCGTACAATATCAATACAATATTGCTTAGATTTATTCATTTATAAAGAATAGATACACTTGGACACATTATTAAGTTTTGGAGACTTTTTGGCTGGAAACTTTTTGGCACATACTGTCACTTTTGGTGACTTTATGGCCGGGAACTTTATGGCCCGAGACTTTTTGGCTGGAGACTTTTTGGCACATCATGTCACTTTTCGAGACTTTATGGCCGGAAACTTTTTGGCCGGAGACTTTTTGGGGTGGATTCATACAGTCCAATTGATTCGAGTTTATTGGGGGTTTCGTCCAATGATTGAATAGGTAAAGGATCTCCTTATTTATTTCTCAAATAGGGCCATACTGGAATGGTGATATATTGTGTTCCACCATCTATTGCAATAGAATCTTGATTCTTTGGGCTTCATTTTAAGTTTTGGGGTCATTGCGAACTCTCCGTGGGACTTTCCTCAAACGATTGATATTTCCAGTGTCATTTAAAGTGTTTTGAATCAACTCAAACTGCATACATATGTATAAAATAAATGCTTTCAAAGTAAATATATTTAACATATTAAAGGTCGTCCTAAAACGTTAAGATCACGCAATGAATACCCTGGAAATTCGTTCTCAAAATGTTAACAACGGTTGGAGGTATTTTATGAGTGGAAACAAAGTAGTTTCTAAAACCCTTTCCATTATCATGAATGCATTTTAGGGCCTAAGAAAACGTAACTGAAACCTGAGACAGCTTTGCTTTTTATCTCCACCTATTTTTCACACAACATGCCCTTAAAATAATGCTCTGATTATAATGTCCCGAATGACCTAACATCCTGGATGAATATTAAGGAATGCAATGTAGGATTGAAAATGTTAGAATGCAGCTTTAGTTATTATATCTTTATATTGACAATCAATATACAGCGTTGAAGCAAATTATTTTGCCAACGGACACTAAAGTGATATAAAATAAAAGTTTGATTTGTTTCACGAATTTTGAGGTTTAAAATTAAAAATAAATTTGAGCGACATTGCGCTTTTTTAGCCGGTAAATGTGGGCGTTTAAATATTTAGATACGAAAATTCGGGCTTAGATTGCTATATATGTTTTCGGTATTACATATTCCGACCGCCATTGATGTACAATTTACGAGTAAGCATAAAGCTTATATCTATAGTAAATAAAACGAGGTGATAAGGGTCAACTAATTTAAAACAATAAATGATCTTTACAAAAACTCTAATTTGTAAGTTCAACACGCACAAAAAAGTTTGCCCTAAATCACTTGAACAATAGCAATGGCATTCTTTTACGCGTTTTAAAGTCTTACAGCTAAGCCATTAAATCTATCAAAGCTGTATAAGATTTCATCAGACTTAGTATCGAATTTCAAAGCGTACCAAAACGATTATGAATCAGAATAAACAAATCTTAATGTAATTTTAAAAAGCATACACAACCCTAAAAAGCTACCACTTCAAACCCCTAAGTTTCCGTTACATTTCAAGTACAAGAACTTCGAGTCATCTCCTTACATTTTGATTGTGACAAACCAAATACAATACATATTTTGTATTGCAATGAAGAAAACAATCACTGGGTGGTACAAAACTATATAAACATATGGTACTCTTAAGCAAATCGGCGTATTCCTAGCTAAACACTTCAGAAACTATGTGATATACAGCGTGAACAATTAAGCAATTATCGTTTATACTACTGAGTGGAAATGACAATACGGTGAATTTGCCTGTTTTTTTTATAAAAGGGGGAACCGACCTCGGGGATGCGGTCACAACTGTTACCAATATAGTGAAAAACTTGTTTTAGAATTACAAATCTGGAATTATAGATAATTGGTAATCACTTTTACTTTTTTAGGTGAGGGTATGCAAGCACGGATTTACATAAGAGCGCACACGGCAAACTCCCCATTCGACTAGTATACACTATACCAAAACACATTAACGGTCCTGTTAAGCTCTAACATCAGACAATACTTACATTTGTCTTAATTTATTGATGTTGATGAAGGCCTGGGATGGAATCTCGCTGATCTGGTTGTGTTCAAGTCGCCTGAAACAAAGATAGAACACATATATAATTGCATGCTATGATATCGAATGCTATCTTTGAATCAATGAGCGTAGCATTTTTATTTATGCTTGGGTGCTTTTGATTGAGTATTAAAGGAATTAAATCGATACCACAATCTAAGAGCTAATAGCTTATACATGCAGCTGTAAATGCTTAAACATGTAGTTGTTACCAGAATCACGAAAGTGTTTGCAAAGAACAATGTCCCAGCTAGCGATTATATAAATATGACTTTCTCCATATGGCATACTCTACTATGTACATCATATGCGTATCGTATAGTAAAACAACTTAAGAAATACTTAAGATATGTCTATTATTGAACATCTTTTTCAGTATGGCCAAAACAACGACGCAAAAACTCTTATTCATAGCAAAAACCATTCAAAAAGAAAGGATTTAACGTCAATCGTATGCGACCAAAGTTCAATAGCGGAGAAATATGATTCGATACATAAGTCATTCCAGTCTAAGTATGCAAAAAGTGATACGACTCTGATACACTAAGCTAAAGACATGGGTTTAAATGTTAATCTGGCGTGAATCAGATTAAAAGATTCACTCCATATAGTGTTACATCGACTAACGTAAAAACATACAATAAAATCCCATATATTAAACTTCCAATATTACTAAAATTGATGATTTAAATATGGTTATTAGCACAGTGCAAACTAATACAAATTTCGAGACTGAATTGAGAAATATTTCAATGCCACTTTGAGGTACAGATAGGATTCTTTGAGTTGACGTAGGGGCAAAAGAGGGTGACAAGGGGATATATGGCAAGGGTTCTTATAAGGGTTCTTCAATCATTTTATCAACGTCACTTTGTAACCACTGATGTTAATCTTAACGTTGGTATTCTATTTCGAAATTCATAAGGGGTCCTAATGCAACGCACAATTTAAATTAAAAATACCACAAGAAGTTACCGTCACTGTTGGGCATACAGTATAAGAAACTTTATTTTAATGTGTTTTATTGAAGTCGCTGTTGCATATTTGCTGATTTGAATGTCTACTATTGAACAATTCTTATTTGATATTAAATGTCATAATCATTATTATGAATATATTATATTTTTCCAACTGGGTAGTGTTGCCTTTTTTGAAACGATGTCTTGATGAATTCTTAATCTTATCTTAAAATCGTATCAATTCTTCCATCTCTCAAATCGCAGCTCTCTCGAGTTTGGACGTATTCCTTCTCCTGAATCCGATCTCTTTTTTAGCAATGTTACACCTCTTCAAAGTGAAGAATTGTCAAGCATACATTGTTGCACCTTTCACAAAAACGCCGATCTAGTTTCTAATATTCGGGGTTAGGATTTCATCAAAAGGTGATGCACCGTTCTGATATGGACATTGTTACAGTTGGTTGATGAACATATATTTTGCAACTAGTGTCTAAACTGTGTTAATAAATGACGAAAGGACGGCATATGAAATAAGATGTGTTTTGTTTGTAATGCAATTTTTCAATGACATTAAGTAATTTGTCAGAGCCTAGCTTGACAGGTTTAGTTGGGGCAAAACAGTTTAGATTGTTATCAGTTAAAAAAAACATTTAAGAAAAATAACTTCACTGGTAAAGGGTAACCGTTGATGGTTGAAACTGCTTTACATGTATTGACCGATAATGAGATTGCAACAATAAAACTTATTACCATAGAAATAATTGGTCATGGAAATAGGTCTATATAGGTCGTACTATATCATCAAATGAAAATTGACAATTACACTTTGGTAATTCGCCCGTAACATACCGAAAACATCCTATTGTGGATTATTTGTTTATTTGAGCATGTGATAAGAAATGATAAACTCGAGTAAATTGTATGTTGCTTACTCGTTTATAAATAGACAGCCTTGAACCCATATATCTTCTTAATATATCTATAATCTAATGTAATAAATCAACGATCTTTTGACATAAATAACATATATCAGGCTGAAAAATGGTTTATTACCTAATATTTTCCATCGAGTACCCTAGAATGTTTACTGTGTTGGATAATTCTTCAGTTGACCCAATGACAAAAGGTTCCGTGAAGTTATGCAGAAACCATACAAATGGTTTGCAAATATGTCTGATCTTTTAAGCTTAAGTCAGTCAATGTTTATATTGCAATAAGACCTTTGGGAAGGGATTTCACTCCAGATTTCACTCAGTTATCAAACAACATTTATCATGTTTTATCTAGGGTAATATGATATTATCATGTATATAAAGCTTTTATTTGGTAGCTATTTAATTGTTGACTCAAGATGAATGTAAGTTATAAAGGTTGTAATCTGAAAATAAATGTGATATTTGCTTATTACCAAATCGCTTCTTCTGAAGTTTAAGTCTAAATTCCTGGCAATATCTTTATCCATCCCTTATTCAGTCCACCCATCGATTACATTTTTAGAACAAAGTGAATACTTTAATGGACACTCAAAATAGTTTGTTTTTAAACGCAACGATAGGTTGTGAGCTTAACATAAGAAATACATACGAAAGCATAACAAACAGCGTTTAAATAGCGAATGTAGCCATAACCTCCCTTAATAACTAGCTCCAGACACTAGGGAAATAAAAATGCAGGGGATAAGGGGACAAAATCCTGTCACCAAGCTTTAACGCAGGGGAATTGTAAGGGGACTTGGCCACATCAGGAACTATTTCAAGCCTTTTGCCGTTAACAAACCGTGTTTTGCAATGTATTTCATGCGGAAACCCCATAAAGGCCCATAGCTATTGAATTATATAAACACGTTTATGAGATTTCCATAATTGATGCATTGAAAATCACACAATTTTAGTGGAAACGCACGGAAAGGTTCTTTATGTGGCCAGGCTCTATACTGTGACAAAATCCTGTCTCCAAGTTATAACGCAGGGGAGCTGTAAGGGGGGCCTGGCCACATCAGAAACTTTTTTTAGCCTCTTCCCATGCACAAACCGCAGTTTTCAATTCGTTTCTTATGTGATACATAACAAATGCTCGTTACGTTGTTTAAAGCAAGACGTGTTTTGAGCTAACCATAAGGGACACATTGAAAATCTGGGTTTTCTAAGTGAAAGAAACTATACAAAAGCTTTCAATATGGCCAGGCCCTTATTGCAGGGGAGCTGTAAGGGGGGCTTTAAAAGCTAATTTGTCGCTCACTTCAACATACTCACAGCACACTCCAATATTTTTTCGGCTAATCAGGCATTTCTCATTGCTTTTGAAGCTACCTTGTTTAGTCTTTTAACTGTTAAGTAAACTGCGTTCAGTGGGTCGAGAAATATCTCATTTTATATATAAAAGGCCCATACAAAGACAGGGGCTACACAATATGGTGTAACAACAACGTCGATTATTACAGTTTAATAACGCTGACTAATCGCAGCATAACGGTGTTTTTGATTATGTTTATTTGGGCATGCGCAAAGTAGTTGTTACGTTTGTTTCCGGTGCTATGGTGCAGAATAAAGTTTGCATGGAATGTCAAATGAACAATGGCGGACCATATTTGTGGCGGTACGGCGCTAAATGTTACTAGTTCAGCACTGTATTTTTCGGCCTTGTTGATATTTCAAGAGTTGTTCAAGTTACATTTATCACGGGTTAAGTGTGAAGGGTCTATCTTTGTCTAGGACGAATTTTAAGTCAAGGTTTCGATTTTTATCTGTTATTTATTTTTCTGTGCAATCTATATTAACCCAGCATTTCAAAAATGATTTAAAATAATACATTATTTCATAAAATTAGTTAGGTTCGTGATGAAACTTATTTCACGTATATTATACATGTATTGCTTGCTTAAATATTCAAGAGCACATCTCACTTACAATATTTATATATCATATTTTCTCTGCAATGATCGAGGGCACTCAACGATTTATTTTATTCTATATGCATCGAAATGTTTATTCTGAAGTTCCAAGCAAGAAACGCAGAAAAGCTATTGCAAGCAAATATACAATCTCCTACCAGAATAAAGAATTTAAGAAATCAAATGTGTATGAGGTTATTCTTTCACAGAATCGTTTACAGAGACTAAATTAAGATACTGGTGCATTGGATTATGTACTTAAAAACATAATCCTAGAGTAAAATAATCGTTTTGAAAAAAATCTTTGTTCTGTTCTGAAACAAGTTGCAAGCAAGGAAGAGCTGCTACAAGAATAAACATTTACCCGAATAAATCGTTGAGTGCCCCTCAATGATGCAGACGTGTGATATCATCATTACAATAAAAGGTTAATTGACATTGGTATAACATTACACACCTTCCCATTTGGAATTTGTGATCAGTGTCAAACGCAACATCAAGTTCCTGATTGCCATTTTTCCTGTTACATTTTGCTTAATATAGGATCACTACATGTATGTTTATTACAAGGAATAACCCTTAGTCTTGAAAATAATGAATTACATGATTAAATATTTTGTTTTTTTTTTCTCATTGCTAACATTACTATAGAAACATAAAGGCGTCAGGATTAGTTCTAAATGTCACTACAACACTATAGCCTCAATGATTTTACCTAGACTTCTACTGTAGATTTTTATATAACTTAAGGATAGGATCTGAACCGATTCGTCTCATACTATCAAACAGAGTTAACATGGAAATTATGTTGGATCATGTTTTAAGACTTTTTCGCAAACGAATGAAACATCAAAATACGATATGGCAAAATGATTAAACGAAGACATACATGTATAATATAATGCCTATATAATGCATGCTTTGTGCATTCATATACCAGAATAATTAAATATACAGAAGAAGACAGTTATTGGCCTAAGGCTATTGGGGTGACAGTATGTGGGTCATTAGGCATAAATTAGGCTCATACTTGTCACCTTTGGCCTAAAGGTACACGTATGTTTGGAACCCTGTTCAAAGGAGGGGCAAAGATCAAAGGGGGCGATATGATATTTTATAGGAAAATATTATTTTCTTATTGAATTTATTATTTTTCAAGAATTGTTGGTTTACCAGCGAAACTGCAACGTTCAAAGCGATAATTAATTCTAGCTGTTTGAGAATGGAGTCGGAAGAACATTCTGAATACACACTGATAAAAAAACTGGAATATTTCATGTCATAAGCGTTATTAAAAAACAGAGTTTTTTTTTAAAACCGAAAAAACATATTTCTAATGATTAATGAATTACTGTGGACAAAATGACAATATTTTAATGCATGCATTTTGAATAACCAAAGGCAACAGCAAGTTGGCAAAGAAACGCAATCGAGGTTTGGTAACAGGTTTATGTCTAACGTTGCCATATGTTAACTCGAGCGCACATTTGCGAGCAGCTCTCAATGAAATCCCCCTCTGTCATATAGCACAGACCTAAATAATAATATGCTCACCATGAGGTCATTTAATATGGTATTAATTGCCACCGACATGAGCATTTGGAAACACTTCAGATGAATTATGGTTTGTGATGACACTTTTTGATATATAGGTAAAAACCTGTATATACATGTATATAATTTTGTTGTTGGAGGGGAGGGGGAGGGGTGTAGGGTAAGGTTGGGTGAGATTTGATGGTTGGTAATGGATGCCCTTTTATATGCATCCAAACCTGCCACATGTGTCGTATTATATTCAAGTCTTATATATCAAGTAAAATTTTGCAATCATTGCTATATCTGATTTAGCTATATCAATTATGATATAACGGTTATGCTATCATGTCCATTTAATTTTCATCAAATGGTAAATATTTACTCTTTAGCTCTATGGTAAACACCTGTTTTCATGAAGTTTTCATGAAGTTTATATGAAGCGTAACCTTAACTAATGACACTACTGCTATCTCACATAAACTCGTTTTTAAAAGCAATGTTTCAATTTTAACTAATGGAAATGCATTAGTCGCCTTACGATCACATGTTAACGTGAAATATAATAATTTGCAAATAGAATGAATTAATTAAACGTGAAATTCGAACATGCGAAACGGAGAAATACATGCATTAATGAGTTTACTCATAGAGATAATTCTAAAATAAAATATATCCATATTACCTAATACTTTGATATATTGTACTCGAAAGGATGCGTGTGTATATGATCATTTTTGTATGTAATTAACTCCGGAATAGTTTTTATTAAATCTTTCGAAAATCATTCGATATAAAGTGATTTTCTGCATTCCTCATAAAGAAAGAGATAAGACTTTCGATAATATTAGAAATGGTCTACCCTTAAGATCCGCCTTTATTGAATCAAAATACATCACATTGATTGATGATAGGCTCGCGTCTTTAACACTTTTTATTAACACATACCGTTAGTTTAACGCTTGAATATTTAATCACATATCTCACGATATGACATCATATATAAACCGTCAATAAATAACGGAAGATCAAATAGGTGATAATAGTTCAAAATGAAATATCATTAAGATGTTGATTAATGGAAAATGATCTCTAATACCTACTCTACTATGTCAAACGCGTCATGAAAATCAGTTAAGCTAATCCAATATATATTAAACAAGGTGTAAAACGCAAATATATAACATTCCAACCGTTAAGTTGTGAGTAGCTACCGAGGTATGTCATTTGATTGATGAGTCTTAATCCTTATTTTATTAATACGTGAAATAATTTACTCATTTCATGTACCGATCTATGTATCACATTAAAGTATCTTTTGCGAGGGGCCGAATTATAATTTGTAAGTGGCCGATGTGTATTATGAGGGACCGAATGCCTTGACCAGGGGTCGAAACTTCTTTTCCTAAAGGAGCCAAAAAGGAAGGGGCCGAAGTGGTAGGGTGCGAAGTGGAAGGACCCGAAGTGGTAGGGGCTGAGGTTGTAGGAGCCAAAGTGGTAGGGGCCTTAGTGGTAAGGGCCTACGTGGTAGAGGCCTAAGTGGTAGGGGCCGAAGTGGTAGGGGCCTGAGGGGTAGGGACCGAAATGGTACGGTCCAAAGTGCACAAAGCCCTTTCAATACATTTACACAACATATACTTACAATTCGGTAGCCGTCACAGGAATATTTTCAGGAATCGCCGTCAGTCCCTTCTGTCGGCAATCGACGATATCATCTAGACATTCGCATTCGGTCGGACAGTCGGTCGATTCTTGGGCACAGGCTAAAGAAGCGGGAGGAACGGAGGGCTGGCCAGCTACAAAATAAAAGCATATCAATTAATTTTTATTGTTTTCCTTTAGCTGTATGCATTAAACAGAGGAAGCGTCGTCACAAAAAAGTGAAGAGCAATAACATTGAGATAGCTGGTTAAATGACGTTCAGCCAAGATATAATTTAAGCTGATTTTATATTTAAATAGAAAAAAAAGATCGGATAGGATGCCGCAAATGCCCTAGATATTCTTTGCATTCATAGACAGGGTGCATGAGCAAGAACGAGAAAGAACTATTGATGGAGAAAGAAAGCAAGATGTGATTTGAGAGTGAGGCACGTGTGATGAATATTATATAAAACCGTACTAAACATGTTTTCTGAGTTTGTTGCTTTCAGGTGCTAGACGCTAAAGCATTACCGTCAATACACGGATGCAATGTATTTAGCACTAAACAAAGAAAGCCCATAAATGCAGTAACGGAGGCAAATTAGTAACACGAATAGAGGAAACAATAGGTGATTTCACGAGGAGGTAAACCTGGATGACTGTAAGTTTATCGCCTTTTATTCCCGTAAACAACAAAACATCCTGATGTAAATGATTTTTTTTTTCAGGGAAAATATCTGATGACTATAGCTTACCGGTTAAGTGTAAACACGCTTTTAAAAAGTGTTTCGTATAGAAAGGGTGAATTTAAATAAATGAGGGAAAATCATGTATTACGTTCAGGCAAAAAAGATACCCTATATAATTCTATTATTCAAAATCTAAATCGGGGTGGATACCATTTCCCCATATACAGACAGAAAAACATACTCAAAATATTTCTTGAACATGTGCGCGGAAACGTCCAACCAGTGCATGCATGCGTCTGACAAGTAACGCTTACGTCTGTGTTTTCGTTTCATCACCATAGCGTCCGAATTCAGTAAAAACATTAAACGTACGCACGCTCAGTTGAACTGCCAATCAAACCGCTTTGCTGGGGGTCACGTGGATAAACAAATGGAAGGGTTGCGTGCAAAAAAGTATAAAGTCAATGCATTACGTATTGCATGGAGATTTGCATTGTGTCACATGACTCATGATATATAGCCTATAGCAAAGTTGGTCATTTTTGTAGATCAAAAGCAACTTCTCTTCGATAAAATATAACAAAAAGATTGTTATATGATATACATTGTACCATTTATGTTTTGTTTGTAGTTGATTTGTTCAGAAATTGCAGCGTAATACTGCGATGTATGGAGCCCTTCAAGTTCTCAACCGATTCGATCCCTTGCTCTTGATGTTTTCTCCTAAAGCAATTCCTTGTTTATGCAGCCAATTACTCTTTATTCAGATTCGTGTATCAATATCGATAATTACTAGCCAGAATGGATGCACTTAAAAAAATACAAGATGCTCTTCAAATTAATTCAAATGAGTAAAAACGCAGTCAAAATAGCCAAAAGGGGTTAAATGCAGAGCGTCAAAATAATTAACACGAACATCCGGTTGAATCAGAATGACTCAGCAAATTAGGATAATACGAGTAAACATGTTAAGCGATTCGGATTAAAGAAGCGCTAATTCCACCACATTAACCGAACTGGTTAACCTAAATCTAGTTTTCTCTAGTAAACAATATATATAGTTGAAAATATTCGAAACCATAAACCAAGAAGCAATCGAAATCCGGTACGATTAATACGAGGAACATGTAATACGTTTGGAGATGAATATACTTTAGACACTAAGATAAGAATATGGTATCAATCGATTTAGATTTCATTGCTAATGTTAGGAATATCTTTATCGCGGTAACCCATAAAGGCTTACCTTATAGCGGTAAGCTTTACTAGTTGCATGATATGAAATATATGAATTCAATCACAAAACTAATGCACGTCATTTGTTATATAGAAGATATCTTCTGATTTTTAGTGAGATATCGGATAGAGACATTACACATATGGGCTGATCAATAACGTTAGAAATCGTCTATTATATATTTAAAAGGGAGTCCGGTCCTTAAGTTGACAGGCTAACCAAAGACGTCAGCTTTATCAAGATGGCTACCTTTTAGAGAAAAAAAGTCATTTTTATGGAGACATACATTTACACTTTATGTCATTGATGGCTTAAATAGATGCGACAATAAAAGGAAACAAAAAGCAAATAGAATTCTCCCAGAGTCATTAAGTTCAATTGATGGCCTTACGATTTTATTTGGGCCACATATGACCTCGCCGAAAAAGGCCGGAGAATCTTTGAAGACGAAATGCAAATTGTCTTTTTGGAGCCCTCAATTCTCCTTTTGCTTATTTAATGGCACTTGAAATCGTCATCATTTAATCATCTTACATGTGACTAGACAGGAAAGCTACTTTCATCAAAATGCAAATATCAAGACATTGAAAAACTAAAGACCAAACAAAAGATTTCAATGCTACAATTGCCTTCAAACAAAATAATGGTTAATAAAGGTGCTATGACAACATGTATCATATTTTTGTCAAAATCAAATATTTCAATTAACTTAAAAAATAATTTTAGTGATCATACGTTTGATATTTACCGCTGTAAAAACAGCCCACAGACGAGACATATTGTTTCTTTTGAAAATAATAAAGAAACACATTTTACATGTAAAACTATTTACTTTATAGTAGGTCTACCATTTCATTTAACCCATATATTTGTAAGCAAAGTCAATAATTTACGCTTGGCTTGCTATACACGTTTTCATTCATAACTGTATGATACCCTCAAAACTGTGTGACGTTAATCTGATTACTGTGCAATACCTACAACAGTAAATCAACACTCGTCTGTTTGGGGAGAAATTTAAGCTATTGTATGTTATTCATGTTACAAAAATAGTTTTAAGTGCTCTATTACAAACTGCTATTATTGAGAAAATCATGCGTAAGACACAATATATAATATGTATCTTTATTAGGTGCAGACATCAAGTATATCTCTGTCAAAATACCCCTTGAATGTTCGTTAGCGTGTACCGAATTGCATCGTATAAGCCAATAACAAGTTTTTTGTTATTTGAAAATTGCATTTTTAGAAATCTTCCTAGACTCCTTGTTTTGCTAATGACAAAGGCTAAATGAACCTCAAATTAAACTTTGACCTTGAAGTCAATGTCAGTGTCAAGGTCAGTGTGGAAAAGGTGAAAACTCAATGTTTATATTCGGATGTGTTTCTAACTCGTACCTGACCCCAAACTAGGTTACCCGGTGTAAAAGCAACATCTTCTGAATAGGCCATTTCTGCTTAAGGCTCAGCGGGGTACAAATCCAGTGTTTGTGGTGCACGTAGCTGACAGATTAGTGTGCTGCATATAGTATTTTGCATTAA
>LQRL01120732.1:7118-18802 GCA_001703475.1 Hydroides elegans
ATATCAATTCTAGCAGAATGAATCATTTTCAAATGTGCGGTAATATACCATGTGCAGGGAGAGGTGTGGGAGGGGGCGGGGTTTGGTCGGTCTTTTGGATATGAAGGTTGGGCTTATGCGATTGTTATTGGAGAAACAAGATTATAATCAGTAAAATACAAATTCATGTTCCATCTTCTTTCTTTTTGCAGGAATATGAGTTATCTAGAAAATGCGCAATGGGAACGGGAAAAGAGAAACCAATACAACTATTTCAGTACGTTATTCGCGATGGTATCCTAAAGGAAGAATACACGGATCAGAACTTTTCGACAAATCTAGAAGATTCCGAATCACGTAGCGTATTGACGTGAGTCAAATGGTAAAACTCATAGTTAAGGAATCATGGGTAACTCTCGGCAGAAATATACCTATGTATGAAACAGGAATTATGCAGTGTTTGCCGCGGTCAAATCATAAAATCTCATGATTGCTACGGGAATCTGGACCTTATCTAGGCAAAATTGGTGGTAATCAAAAACAGGTGAAGTAATTATACAGCGTTTTAACTTTGGATCATGCAGTGTTTCGGCCATCCGGACCAGTGCCTGGGAGAATTCGGTCATGTTGTTTTTTTTTATATAAAACTTTATCATGTGATGCAGCTTTGATAATAAACCTACCTATGCAATTTAATTTGTGTGTCAAAAAATCGAAAAAAAAAAAAAAAAAACGAACGAGGCAAACATGTTTGTTCAATATTCATGATAAGAAATGACGCTCGACCAAAAAAATATATATTTATGTAAAATTCTACGCTCAAAGCAACGTCTATACAATATTTTTTGTAAGCATTGGATTTTATGGTTTTAGAAGAGTTGCATATGCTCGTATTTTAATATGTTGCTCATTTATCATATTAATCTGATTTATAGGCCTACATACATTTTGTATACTGAATGGTTATTTCGACGTTATGTTAAATCTATGGTTCTGTTGGTTATTTGATAAAACGCATGTGTGTGAGGTTGTTTCCGTCTATTTATATTCTAGAACCTTCTAAGAAATTACAATTCGATAAAAAATGGTTATCCGGTGCCTTAACCTCTATTGCTCAAAATTGACCTTTCAGTATTTCATGGCGAATGGGATTGATTAAAAATAGATTTATTATTCAGCAAAGAAAATGTACATATGTTGTTTGAAAATTGGGATAAGATATGCTTATGAGTTTATTTATGATGAAGTCACTCTGTGTGTAGGTTTAAAATTTGCCTTGATACATAACCAAGATTCAGGCTTATCCGGCATTTTGCTCAGCTTTGAAAACTTCTTTTGCTTATTTTATGTTTTTTTTTTCATTTTGATTTTAATTATCAACCTAACTTTCACATTTCAATTGGTGAAATGTGAAGGTTTAATCATAAAATCGTCTGCACGCTGCATATCAAACGCAATTGTATGGTGGTTTTTTGTTTTGGCATGCTATTGCTGTGTGACTATTCTAATCAAATTAATTATATTTAACGTGCAATATAATTCCTATAGTTTACACTAGTGACGTTATTCCTGTGTATTCAGAGTACATTTTTAAAATGATGTACTGTAATCTAAGTAGGCTTAAGTACTCGGCCAACTCCATTAATACATTGTTCATTGTACAATATTTTAAATAATGGACTGACCTCGTACTGTATCCTATACATAATGTACATCGTAACTGTATTTTGTAATCATTCTTTGCCCATCGTTAGTGCTTAACATGTGAAATTGAGGGGACCAAGTCTAGAAATATTTATTTTGAGAAGTCATTTTTCAGATTTTTAAATGTTATTCTGTGATATTGTATTTGCTTTTCTAGTTTTAATATATAAATATACATTCATATATGTTTGTCCGGTAAATATATTTTAATCATATGCATTTATTAGATCACGATTTACAACATAATTTACTCTTGACAAACAAATGTACGTTTCCATTATAAGAAAGATCGTCTTGGTTAGCTGCCAGTCGTTTTACTAATAAAATCAATCGAAAAACCGACCCTTATAATCCGGATGTTCGGGATTATTGGGGCGTCTTTCACTGTTTACTGGTATACTCTTTTAATGCTTCAGCTAATAAAAATATAATTGAAACATGTATTTTATTATAATCATAATGATATATTCAAATATAATTATAACAAATATTTTAAATCAAAAAGGAATTATAAAGCGCTTACTCGAACAAAAACTCAAAGTGATTCACACAGGCATGGAATCAAATCATACCTTGCAACTAATGATTCACTACTGTATATATAAAAATAAACGCTTTTCTAATATTAAAAGAATTCCTGTCTGGCCATACAAATTGTATAGACTTCTAGGAAGTTTTCATAAAATATTGCTATAAAGTGTGTTTCAGGCATGGAAAATGAGTTTAAACATACCAGCAATGTTTTAAAATATCGGAGTTTGTGTACTATTTAGATAACTGTGGTTTTATAGATCAATATACTTTTTTCCATCTATGATATATACGTGATCCTGTTTATGCTATGATATAATAGCACATTATGTTTTGTTTTTGCAAACATGTTTTTTGTTACCGTAATGAATCGGTACCATTATGAATTTTGTTTGTTTTTATTTATCAATTTTATTTAAAAAATATATAACCTTTCGACAGAAAAGAACACATAAAGGTACACATATGATCTAAATACATAAATATTGTCAGGAATATAAATAGAATATATAAATTGGACATAAAATTTATATTAGAATATTGATATTTATAGCGAAAAAGGTATGTGTTCCGTATTGAGATTAGAACAATTGGAATTCTTCCTTAAATGAAAGCACTTGTGTATCCTTCGAATTTCATTATATGTGTCCATGGACCTCGAATACAAAAGTTCAAAACACCAAGAAGAAAGATGAATCTTGAATTTGCGCGGTATCTATATTTTGCGCACACGTGTTACTTGAGAATAACTTGAGACTGTGATCGTGTTTGAACAATTTGAGAACTCTGATGGATGTGATGGAAAACCGGATTTCTCAATTTATTCCTATGTTCGATGTTTCTCAATATGAATTATCTTCGTATAAGGATGTGCGCAAAATAAAGATACATCGCAAATTCAAGAGACATCTTTCTATGCGCTAAAAACCCAAAGCTATATTTGTATTAAAACATAGCAGTCTCTTTACATGCAAAATGCAGAAGAAAATAACGCAAAATATATGAAATATCACTAATGATTCACAGCGTCCACCATATGCATTGGTGTGATGTTGCAAGATGAATTTATATAATAGAGTCTATTTGTGAAGGTGGAAGACGTCACTTTCGGGATTTCGGGACGTCCCATTTTATATTGGCGCCCTATAAACCTGGACGCATCCCGTTAAATAGGAACGTACGCGAACTGCTGGCTCTGCTTATGCCATGCGAATCATTGTTTAATCTAGTGTTCAATGGTTGATCCTGGATCGAACCCCACAGCTACGGCACCCCTTGAACAGCACACAGGCTGCCTTTGCAATTGTGTAGGGTGAGGTTCTGAATTTGATACCGATACATCTGAGGTTTGATAGTGAAGTGGGATTCTTAGTTACTACTATTTTTGTAGTTTTAAACTTTTCATGTTTATTCGAAAATTTATGCAAATTTACAAAATCTATGACTACTAACAGGACACAGCTTTCTGACGCTGCTATTGCGAAAGGAAATACGTGACTCCTCCATTACCCTGTTCGATTCCCTGTTGATGCTGCGTGTTTGTTGCCATGGAAAAGGCGGATTCCATTGGTTGGCTTGATCCTATCCCCATGGTAATATTCCCTGATGCAATCGGGATTATATTCTGTGTCACATGGGGACAATGCGTGGGCCGATTGTTCTGGTGACGATTCCTTAGAATATTGAATAAAATGATTTAAATATAAATATTTAAGAAAATTTAACTTTTTATGCAATTTCTTAAATACAATGATGAATAAATGATACACAACAGAAAGACATTTAATCATAACAGTTATGTTCGTTGATTGTAATAGCGCGTCAATAAAATAGCAATACTGGTTTATTATCATCATCCTTAAAGAACTCTTAGTTTATGGAACTTTTCATGTTTTAAAGCGAATAAGAATTTGGTCCACTCATCACTATCATGAACAATGGTCGTTGCATCGTGGATTTAAAATATAAAAAAAAACAGCTTACCAAATGAGGATGAATACGCAGATTATAATCAGGCATACGGTCACACCTATTACGATTCCAATTACCATGCCCATAAAAATATTAGATCCGAAAGTGCTTTTTGCTCTGGATTTGGGGATATTCGCTAAAGTCGTCATAGGTTCAGTTGTCACATATGGTGACGTTTGACTATTTTCATCTCCATTCATTTTATCTATAATGAAAAGAAGCCAGACAGTGGATTTAAAACTTTTTTATAAGTTTTAATTTTCATTGATGGAATTTTTATTAAGCAATTTCAAATAAACAACGCAAATAAACTAAAATGTCACCGTAGAAAAATGAAAGAAAAAACATTTAATAAGGTTAGATGTTTAAATCGATATAATAAACAATATTATTGTTTTCTACAGCTGATTCGTTAAACGGACGCTTATCTTCCTCAATCTATCTATTTTCTATTCTTTGATTCGAATAAAAATTCCATATCTTACGTTTGATACACCCAAAAGAGAACATGATCCTCTCCCGACGGATGCAATCGGAATTATGTTGTTTAATCATGTCCATGTCTACTTGACATACGTTTTTGTTGTGACATGTTTCTTTAAACCCATCAAATGTATAGCATACATTTGTTTCCAACCCTTCTGTATCGACATTGAAAGAATGCAATGCGTTAGGCACAATTTTGTACCCTTTATCACAGCGCAACAATGTCGGCAATTCCTGTAAGCTTATGTCACACACGCGATTTGTAACCGTCAACTGTCTGCAGCTGGAAACGGAAGTTTCAACGCGTTCTGAAATGCAAGATATGGTCTTTCCGAATTGAGCTGCGTCTTGACTTACTTAAATGGCAAAAACGACAGGCATAATTATAGAAAAAAAAACATATTTGAATGATGAGTGTAAATCAGTCACAAATTGGGGCAAAAAAAGATCACTAGAAATAGCAGTACTGAAACTACGAAAATTATATGTTTTCATACGTAGTTCATGTATCCAATGTAAACATATACATATTGAATCAATCGAAACAACATGCCATGTTATTTCTACCAAATCAATGTTTGAAAATATTTTTTAAAAAAATGTTCGCAAAATAATATGCATTTGCTGTTCATATGCATAAAGCTATATCAATTTGTTTTAACTTGAAATATTCGTAAGGTGCTCTTTATTGAATTATTTATTTAATACAACCATATGTCGTACTTACTCACCCAGTGAGGATACCAAAGACAATAGAGAAACCAATGGGAGTACAACGGTCGATTTCATTTCTAAAAAAAATATCCGCAGAAATTAGGTTTTACATTGCATACAGTGACATTAGTATTAGAAGGTAATGTCAATAAAGTTCCATAGATTCTTAAACAGTGGTTTAAACATACTTCCGAGTGGCACTTTGATATTAAATCACCATTATCTCTTTAAATGGTGTGATTATCTTTTGATATTTCAATAAATGTTGGATTCCTTATTTCTTAGGCCAACATCCTAAAAAGAATAAGAGAAAACTAAACTGGAAAGATTTCTTTTATTCATGAGCAAGGAAATATGAATAAATTTGTTGTTGTTATAATTGTTTACAAGGTATTAAGCGGCCCACGCCCGACATGTAAGGGCGATGTTAGCTAAACAGAATCTAAGGTTTCTTTTTCGGTCAAAGGGTCGGCAGCACATCGATGATTCGTGAGGGGCACTCAACCATATTTTGTTTAAAATGGTCTAACTATATTTATTATTTAGCGGAAAATGACCAGATATCATTTACATAAGCCCCATACGTTGATGCGCGTCGAAATTTTTATTTTGAAGTAGCAAGCAAGAAACACAGAAAAGCTATTTCAAGCAAATATACAATCTCCTACCAGAATAAAAATTTCAAGAAATCAAATGGGTATCAGGTTATTCTCTCACAGATTCGTTTACAGAGACTAAATTAAGATATATCTGCATTGGTTAATATATTTACAAACATAATCCTAGAGTAAAATAATCGTTTCGAAACAAATATTTTTTCTGTTCGGAAAAAGTTGCAAGCAAGGGAGAGCTGCGACAAGAATAAACATTTACCCGAATAAACCGTTGAGTGCCCTCGATCCGTATCATAAAGTTGACAATGTGTCAAGTTTGAAAGCGTTTGAGTGCTTTTATGTTTCATCATCTTAAGTTTTTCAATTAATTAAAAAGAACCAATTCGCATTCCACAGAATAAGTCTATATACAAGTATACACATTTTAGCACAAAGACCCTTGATATATGAATCATTACAGATTTTATGATGAGCACCAAGCAATTGGCTAATTTTAAACATTTGCTAATTTAACGGTCATATCATACGTCAACAACAAAGGCTACCAAGGGAAAAGGATTTTTTTTCCCGAAATACGAGAAACTTATAATTTTCTTCGGCAATGTCTAAATGTGATTAGAAAAAGACGGGCATTCGAGATCAACAATGCAGCAGTCATAAATATAGTTTATCATTATGTTTAGAAACAATAATTATAAAATCCCATAAAAATACACAGGAAGAGCTCGAATGCTTCTATGGTAAACTTATGTTCACAAACACGCAGATATGAGATTAAATACGCCCGATTTATAATTAATAAATGTGGCCAGACCATAGGAGAATTCATAGGAGTTTGTGGAGTTTGGCAGTTTACATGTATGCTCACGATCGATTTGAATTTAATTTGAGCATTTGAACGGGAAATTCCAAAATGAAATATATTTTTTATAATACGAATTCAAATGAAAACAGCTGCATCTCGATATTACAATGACTATAAAAAAAACACTTTCAAATCAAGGAAGTTTAAAATGGAAATGTTATATTGTATATTTCTGTCTTTCTCACTAACTCTTTAATTTTTCGCGCCATCCTTAAACTCACTTTAATGCTCTTTATAGTCTGTTAGAAAGACTCTACTACACCTTTTAGTACTGAATGAAATAATGTTTGGATCTTATTTTATGTGTGTTGCTATTATTGTGATATCAAAGTCAAAAGCATATGGTACGTATTTCTTCATACATTTTATAAAAAAAATTTAGTAGTCTAGTCATCAAATGAAAATGATTTTGAAATATAAAAAATAAAATACAAAATGTTTTTTTTTTTTTTAAATAAAAGAATGGCCAAAAAGAAGTCACACTAACAGTAAAGTCGTTGCGAAAACTTTAAGTCCAGTTAGAGCGTTTTTAAAACTATTTAAGTTGAGAAGCGACCGTATAACCTGTTGCACAAGGAGTGTCTATCCGACTTCGCTCTCTAACGTGATATCGAAAAAAAAATGCTCGAAATTCGGGCCATATAAACGTCCTTCGTTCTTTTTTGGATTACGTCCATGCGTAAAAGTCGAGACGATAAAAAAGGACGTCCGGAAAAATCGTGTTTGACAATTTTGAAATAAGAATGTCCTCTAGCTCAATGTCATGTGATGTGTTTTCATTAATAAAAATTATCTCATTTACGAATAAAAGTCACACAAATGTTTAACAGCGGTAACATGTAAGGTCATTAATTGAAATCAATGTTTAGATGTGTATTGATCCTGGTTTTGTCCCGGCAGATCCATATCACAAGACTATCTTCAGCTTGGAATAAGCATGTACTTTGGAAAAAAGCTCGTATCATTTTAATCCGCAGAGCGATTTTTAAGTTTCCAATTCAAAGGATAGAATTGAACATCGATAAATGCATATAAATTCGCACAAGTTTGGAAAGCAGTTTCCACAAGTTTTCATATAAATGCATATAAATTCGTACAAGTTTGGAAAGCAGTTTCCACAAGTTTTCACATTGATTTATTCATTTTTTGAATTTTTCATCACGAAATAATTTCCAACCTTGCACGAATTTATCGCATTTATCGATTTTTGATTCTATGTTGCCAGACATGGACAGACTGCGTTTAAAACACAAATATAACCACCATCTTAATCAGTCACAAAAAATGAACATATTCCTTGGAAAGCATGCCTTGTAGTGACATTACATATTCTTATCTAGGATATCATGAGGTCAAAAGTGTCAACACAACAATAGAACTGAAAGAATGTGGACATAACGAAGTGATGACTAATCTCCGGGCGACGTTCAACAAACGCGGGCCGGATTATCTCCAAAACTCCATATGCAACGGAAATAAAGTTTTTTCGAGAACAATGCTTCATGAAACCGGTTTGCACGATTCCTAGCGATTTTGATGATATCAGTAATTGTTCGGGACATGACGATATACGCTTTCGTTTTGATTGTAGTTATGGTGAGTGAGCAATTAGTTGAGAGTTGGATTCATGTATCTTTTTTTGAATAACAAGTTAAAATTAATAACAAATTAATGGCGTCACGACAACGCCACATTGTGACGTCAACGTTACATCAAACTGTTAACGTAATTTCGACGTCATCATGACGTCATTGAGATATATTGCATGACGTCATTCGGAACTTCGTTACTGTGACAAAACCATTTGACGTGGTGACGTCCGACACTTGAATATGACGCCGTTTCGATGACAAACAAAAGATGCCGAGGCTACCTCTAAAAATGACGTCATAAAAATATGTCTCAGTGACGTCATGATGACGTCGAAATTACGTATAAAGTTTGGCGTGACGTTGACGCCGGGGGAGGCTTTCCGCTGAGGGGGGGGGGTAGCTTTTTCCCTAGAACCTTTTTTGTATGCATACAATTGATCAATCCATCAAAGTTAGTTGGTTAAAGATATTTCAAGAAATCTTTCTATATTTTAACAATTCTCATCAATAACGCTATTGATATACTTGCCTTAGTCGGATGAATATAACAAAGATGATATACGAAATCAATAATCTAATATGTTAAAATCAAAACTTTCAGTTAAAGGAATCGAAATGCAGAGCGGTCACTTTGTCGCTAAGGAGATTCAATCCGGAACGCTTCTGAGCCCCGGGTTCCCACGGTTTCCAGAAACAGGCCATCTGAATTCAACAACCACATCGTGCCGAATAAGACCGAAAGATACCGAAACCCTAACGATGGTTGAACTGGAGTCTACGGTCAACTTCCGGTCCAACGAGAAAGATACACCGATGGAGCAACTGGTTGTTATGGGAATCGGAAGGACAGTCAACCGTCCAATATCAATAGCGAACTACAGTTTCGTTAACCGAATAAGAAAATACACGGATTTGATCAATGTTCCATTGTATGAAGTTCGGATTATGTACACACCTAATCCAACGAAGATGAATTTCGTTGTGAATTTTAAAGGTAAACTTTTCTTTTAAGTTTCCACTTGCGCCCCCCCCCCTACCACTTGTCCTGGCAACTTAATAAAGATTTCGATAAAAATGAAATCAGTTTCAGTTATCACATACAATGCAATATATAAATTGTTGTTCATTTTTACTATAAAAAAAAACATACAACTATTTTATGCGATATATGAATATACAGAATTGGTCGCGAAATATATTATCGTTGGTTTGAATTTCAGTTTTCGTCGTAAAAAAGCAAGAAATTTGAACATTTGATAAAACAAAAACAGTTCAATCATATTGCTTATTTGATGCATGCAAAAAAGTCGATTCGAAAACAACTAAAATAACGCGTGATTAGACCCTAATTGTTTTTAAACCGTGATTATTTTCTCTATCAGAAACAAGTGTCTCCATGAAATATGAAAATAATAAGAGTCTATATCAAATGTAGCAAATTCGTTAAATAATTACCTTGGCTGAGTCAAGCCCCGGTGGACTTTCGTGTTGATCATATATATATAGTCAGGTCCAAAAGTGTGGATATTTAGTTTTGTTTGAAAACATATAAATCAATAACTATCCTTACAGCATCTTCTAGCTAGACTTGTAAAGAATCCTTATAGAAATGAAATGAATTCATCAAATACATTTAATTATATGAGCAATCAAAACAAAAGCTAAACAAAGGTATCATGTGAACTCTTTGAAAATCATATAACCACGCTTTTATTCATTTTTATTTTTGCGTGCAAAATATGAACCGGATATTATACATCGAGCATTGCACCGGATGTACCATAAAGATATGCGGGCGATCTCCTCCGATCATTTCTTTCTTAAACACCTAGGTCCATATGCATGAAAAATCTTACATGTCTGAGTGCACTTACATTCTAAGCCAGTAGGTTAAATCTTAATTCATGGCTAGATTTATGTAATTAAACAGTTAATGTTATTATTTTCAAAGTGAGTTCAAGCTATTCAGAGCTATTTCGATAAGAAATTCGATGTATTAACCGAGATATCGGTGTCGAACTTAGAATGTAAGTGCACTCAGACATGTAAGATGTTTCATGCATATGGGCCCTGGTCCTTTCCCTAAACGTACATGTAGCTGTACGTTTTCTTTTAATGAGATTGCCGAGCTCATTCGCGAGTGAATTCGTGTCAAAGTTTTTTATTTAAACATTTGAATATACTTGTATAGCAGATACATAGTCCTTCAATAAAACGAAATATATTTTTCAACAATGCTTTTGCATTTTAAGTAAATAGATTAAACTACGTATTCTATCAAAATGATATTTTAAAATAACATTATCATAAAATCAGCTTTTGGTATAGATATAATTTGACGGCGAAAATTAATAACTGAATTCAGAAAAATCGTATGCGTTCATATTTCTCGTCGCACCAACATTTTCTCTGTGAAGACTTTAATTGTTTTCGATCAAAATCGCTCAAATCCTTGACGTTTAAATCGCTTGAATTACATTTATATTTAATGATAGGTTTAATATTTTGAAGATTATTGATAATGAATTTAGAATCATAATTACAAAACCATGAGCCATTTCCTTTAAAAAGTTCGAAATACATCGATATCAGGATGCAAATAGTTTGTGATTATGCTTTATGTTTCAGCCAATGAAAAGGTGAATATTTGCTGCACCTCAAGAACAAATGGCAAAGAGGCGGATTGCAATAATGAGTCAACCGTCATTTTACACCGACAATCTAACCGATGTAAATCATATCACATATATTTGATTTATTTGATAAAAGATTAATGATAAAAAAAATGTTCCTAAATTATTTTAACTAGATTGTGAGTTCTAGATTTACACTTTCAATTTGAACGAATGAGCATAGATATTTTGTTCAGAAAAGGCTGGGTATATGCTCTTCGTTATCAGTTTCCGACTTCCGTCAAATTTAATTACTTTTCCTGATTTACGATCGACTTTCTTTAAAAATATATATATTTCTTTTTATCATTTTTTGTTTGTATATTGTTATGAGTACACAACAAACGATAAATGATCTTCTTATATAATCGACCATTTAGTTCTATTTTTTTTATTCGTTGCGACTTTATCAACAACGCCAAACGGTAGATTTAATAATCGCAATTTGCTATGATCACCGCTTATTTTATGTAACCAACGACTCTTTTATCTTTTTAGATGGACTTGTTGCTGCGATTTGTGCTGCTTGCACTGTCATCGTTTTTGCCATTGGTGT
>LQRL01120732.1:21927-42083 GCA_001703475.1 Hydroides elegans
TGTCGTAAAGGGACGCGATGAGTAGAGCTGGTCGAGCGACATTGCTCCGTGGAAAATATTCTGTTGCAATGAAAAGAATACCGTTATATATGCGGTATATATACTCGTTTAAAAAGGGCATTTATATTTTAAATGTTTATTTTGAAATATACTACAAAGAACTCGCTATTGTTTAAAGTGTGTAAAACTACAAATCGATATTTTGATTTTCAAGGAAAATAAGACAACAATAACATTACATTCATCGACTAGCGGAATTTCGGACACAGACTGCCAAATTGATTTAAAATAATATTTAAGCCAACGGAATCATATTATAAGCGTTTGCTAGAGCAAAGGTTTATTGCTCTTAACAATACTCGAAAGTTTTTTATACTCACCCCACCCGTGAGTCCGAAGATCTTCTCGAGGTCCACGGGGGTAAGGATGTCCCGGCCCAGGACCGAGGCCTTGAAGCCAGGGGCGTACTCCTCAATGCAGTTGAAAACTAAGAAAGAAAGGGATTGAGTAAATGTATATTGTATACGAGAATTTCAATATAAATATAGCTACGACAATAAAATGATGGTATCTCTTAAGCTATATTTGGGATCATTAGGTTTTATATTTTCTAGGTTTTAAAATATTTCTTCGATCTAAAAAAAAAATTCGCAGATATAAAATAACATCATATTGATGTAACAAAAAATCTTAATTGTTTTAGCATTCCAACTTCTTCGATCATCCTGTATTATTTTGTTATTCTTTGATACATATCTTAAATAAATCGTTCAAAACCAACAATTATCATGCCCTCTTACCAGTGTCCGCATACTCATTTTTCGTCGCCTCATCCCACTGCCGCCCGCCCCCTAGCGAGTACGGCGTGTACTGTGTGAACAACTGGACCACGTGCGCGCCACGTGGGGCCACGGAGGGGTCAAGGACAGATGGAATGGTCATCTCGATCACAGGCCTAGGAAAATATAAAAGTCGTTTTATAAGTAATCGTTATTGTTTGAGGATATGCTTAAATATCTTATATTATTTAAGGGTATTTGTTGTTTTGTTTACTGAAATAGAGAAACGGTGGTGTTCTTAAAATGAATGGTCCCACTGCCGCCCGCCCCCTAGCGAATACTGCGTGTACTGTGTAAACAACTGAACCACGTGCGCGCCACGTGGAGCCACCGAGGGGTCAAGGACATATGGAATTGTCATCTCGATCACAGGCCTAGAGAAAATGGAAATATTGTTTTATTAGTTGTCGTGTATGATTTGCGGATATGTTATCATATCTAGTATTGAATATTACTAATTGATTTATTAAGTTGTTAAATTTTTTCCTGGTGAAATGAATGTTGAGAATTAAGTGCATAATAGTCCATACACTCGTATATAAATGTCACCGCCGTTTTTAAATGGTTATTTCAACTAAGAATGATATATCGATAAACTAATGGTAAGGCTCAATGACGATAATTGTTTTTATTTTTTTTTAGATTAAACATTTTGTAGAATTCTATGTGGCCTATTAAACATGTTCTTCTAACGCATTCACAATCGGAGGGTTCCGTGCATTAAAATGTGAAGTGGATTCTGATGCTTTGAGAAAATCAACTTCAAATAAAATATATGAAAGATAATATGACAAATTTTCACCGCATTTTCTCGAAGAAATATAGTTGATAATCTATATAAAATGTCGGTTTTGTCCAACAATGTTTGTCATGGGTCAGGATCCGTGTGGATTATTCTAAATATCAGTGCAAAAAAAAAACTAATTCACGGTTCTTAGAACCTTTTTTATTATTATTCATATTTTTTATAGACAATGCTTATATAGCGCTTTTTAAAATGATATTACACATTATTTTCCCAAAGCGCTTTACAATAATACTTAAGTTTACTAATGCATTAATTTGACTATAATTGAATGAGATTATACATGTGTTAATCACTTGTAATTGAAAAAGGTGACTAAAACGCTTGACACCTATTATACACCTAAAGGAGTGTTCACGCAAAAAAATATCCTAACTTTTTGCGTGAACAGAGGGGTTAAATTGTTTTTTTTTTATACAAATGTGGCTATCGAAAATATCGGGTTTCGTGCTATTTTCCGAGCTTTTTTGTTTGCGTGAACACGGCCTAACACAATTATTGCAGGAAAATATTAACTGAACCCATCATGAAAGACAAGCCAACCACTTATGAAACCATCACATTCTTTGGCATTTTATAATAGAAAAAAAAGTGATATGTGAATTATTTAACAAGCAAAAAAGTACTGAGTGCTAATGCATGACCATGTTAATTATCATATAAAAACGCAAACTTCTCTTTATGTTTGATGAAAAAAAAGATTAATTCTGTGCAGTTAACGTCAGAGTGAAACAAGAGCTGAGCAGCCGAGTGCATCCTATAGATAAGTCGTTGGATTCATCTTAACAAATGTACTTTCTAATGGATACTTTAATTATAAAGTGCAATATTAATAATTAACATAGACATGACTCGTTATCAATACATGGATCTGTTACATGTATGATTCATCATTACTTGGAAACAGACGCTATTCTTTAATATTCAAAACTGCGTAATGCTATTTTGACCGACATTGCAACATTTTTGAGGGCACAGGTACAATCTATAAAATCCCCAGCCACTATCCGCCTTTGCTCACAATGGCAGTGTTAGCGAAGAGAAAATAGATTCGTCTTTAATTCAGACCTGGTTTATGATAAAATATTCGGATTCATAAAGTATGAATTGTCGTGATAAAAATGTGATCATGGAATTTTTGAGGTGTTTGATTATCGCACAAATAACTGGTTCCTGCGCTCGTGTCCTTGGGGCACTGGATAATGAAAGACATTCCACTAAGGATATCCCAATTTCGAGTATGAATTCGAGTGATACTGATCTATTTCAAGCACATCTGTTAGAGGATTATAATAATAATGAGGATATGCTTACAACCGATATTATCAAGACAATGACAACGTTTCCATTTGTATTGAGTAAAATACTTAAAGAAACAATGAACAATTCAGAAATGGATATCATATCCAACCAGACGGCAGAAATCTTTACTTCGCTGGAAAATAAACCATTCACTCTCGAAACAAAAGCTGTGGATAGTTTCAATGACATGAACAATTTAGTAACCGAAATCGATAGGTTTACGGTGAGAAACAATGATAACACTCAGGAATCTGAATATAACACTCAAGATGAAATAATGAATAACACTACAGATTCAGTTTCATTCACTTTGAATGCTACTTTACCATACGTTATTTCTACCACCAATACGCTAATACAGACCCGTTTTATTTCTGATAATGAACATTCAGAAGCGGTTACCAGTAATGAACATATAAACAGAGCTTCAACACAAGAATATCCGTTTGTGATGTTGACCGAGGTTGTTTCAAATCCCGATAATATTGGCACTTATGAATATGATACAGCCACTCCAAACAACAACCTTACCGGGTATCCTCCAACACCAAACACTGATTATTCATTTGCGATATCAACTGATATGCCTTCAAATCCAAATGCTACTATCACATATGAAAATGGTGCAACTGCCCAAAATCCAAGCCACAGCTTAAACGGCTTCACTTCAACACCAAATATGGACTCCACCTCCCTTTTTCAAAATACTGTTTCCCCTACGCCAACTCACGTGCCTGAAAGAATGGGTGGGGGTCCACAAATCTTTTGGACGGATATTGATTCTGAAAGTGATGAAGAAGAAGAAGAAGAAGAAGAAGAAGAAGAAGAAGATGATGATGATGATGATGATGATGATGATGATGATGATGATGATGATGATGATGATGATAACGATTATATCGAGGTTAATCTAGATAATGGTGCAGGCTCCTTTTATGATGATCCATTTACTTTTGCCGATTCCGAAATGCTTGATAATTCAAACACTTCCCTTGGGGGTATAACTAATCGGGATAAATTTGTAAATAAAACTAACAACGGTTTCTCGACTAATACAACATTTAGAGTTATGTCAAGAACGTCGAAGAGAAGATTTCAATTTCTAAGCGAGCAGGAGCGAATGATACATAGATCAATATGTGCAATATTCATTATTGCATCCGTTTTGGGTATGCTACTGGTTATTGCGATTCTAAGATGTAACGAATTATCCAGTATGGCTGGCTACGGATATCTTCTGTGTCTCAGTATAGCGGATATTCTAACAATGCTTTTCTTAGCATCACTACTCATAGCCGAATCGGATACCTTTCTAACGAATTCTTCATCGTGTAAATGCATTGCCTACTTCTATGCTGTATTCGCTATGTATTCCAACTGGATTATTGCTTTGATATCTCTATCACGCGCTTTTATCGCTACCCGACCAATGTCATCACTGCGCATGCTTAGCAAAAGGACCCACGTGATATTAATTAGAATTTGTTTTATAATTGTGTTGATCGCCTGTATACCGGCGCCAATCATTGTAACACAGAGTTCGGGCCGGTGTGTGACAGGGGGGCTTTATGAGTCAATACGGACTATTTGGTATACCCTGGAGCCCATTATGAACTCGTTCCTACCAGCAATGATAATTATTCCAGCTAATATACTGATAATTTTTAAAATGCAGTGCAAATCTGGGATGGACAGGGGTATTCAAAAGAACATCCAGTATGAATTAGAAGTCACGAAAATATGTTTATTGCTGTCCGTACTTTTTGTGCTTCTCATATTTCCACATTCGGTTTTCATTCTTTACAAGGCGATTCGCATAAACATTGGAACACATAAGATGACAAAATCCTCATATACATCAATCGCGCGAACAATAGCTATTTTTCGGATTCTTCTAGCTGTGTTTCCCTTGGTCAATCTCTTCATCTATTTTCTCAATAGCAAGCGTTTTCGCAAATGTGCAAAATTAGAGATTATGAAGTGTGTATCAACAATGAAGACTAAATGTGGTTGCACAAATGTTCTCTATACGCCGGGTCCTATCGAATTAAATGAAATTGAACATCATACTAGGCTTTAATGCATTTTTATAGTATGTTGATGCTTAACCGATTTTTATAGACCCAATAGGACTGAAAATAGTAAATCTATGTACTGATTACAGAAGATGCATCATCATTTTCATTTTCAATCTATTTTTCTATTGTTTTTTTTGTAAATCATACAGTTCTGTTGTTGTTGTGTACGCCAACTCGATGTACAACCCGCGGATCATTCACCGAAACTTATACGGTACATAAACAAAACGAATATCCCATACACACTCATCATTTCGAATAGTCACCCCGCATTGCTGCTGCATAAGCCTTGTGAATGGTTATGTGTTAGTTTTTAATAATAATACATGTACTATAATTATTTAATCAAACAAGTTCCTGCAAAATTATGTTTCAATAGCATAGCTGTCCTATCTAAGATAATAAAATGTTCAACTCTATAAATGAAAGTGGTGAGAGCACAGGATCCATTCTAACGATGGGGAGGGGCGCGGAGGTTCAGAGAAGAAGGATAGATGGGGGCACTCACTTTTTCGAGTAGTCGCCCTTTAGTGCATCGACATAGCCCTGGTGAATAAGGTCCGAGTGCTCACAGTTGATGTGTACTGTGGTCTGGTGATGAGGCAATGCAGCGTTAGGCTTCGGGTTCGGATCCGCCAGGAAATTGGGAAGTTGGTTCACGGCCACTGTGACGGGAAAATGAATTGTATATTGATTAAAAATAATTCATGTATTTTCAACGACAACGGATATATGCAACCGAATTGATTTTGTTTACTTTAAAAATATGCAAAAATTAATTTCTAAATTTGAGTGAAAACATGGATTTATTTAATCAGTTTGCCATCTACGTCTGTTATCGGTTGTGATCGCACTTTTCTTTAACTTTACAGATATATATATAACCATTTAAAATCAGGTATGTAATATGATATACCAGCATTCCTATGAATGCATAGACAAAGTACAACAGTTAGACCATTGTCCATATAAATTTGATAATAAAATGAAAATGATATATTTCAATAAACATGTACATGTAGTATTTGTTTTTCATAAGGGTTTCATAAACTACATCCAGAAAAATTCTCACAGAAAGTTGTAAATAATTGCTACTGATGGTAGTGATTTTTTGTTCGGTGAAACATATCATTTGTTTAAATAAAGCAATTAGAACAATGTTAATCAACACACTGGCTCCAGTTTGGCAAAGGAATGTTTTCATGCATATAAGTACACATTGTATTTATACAAACTAATTTATTGTAATAATAATCAGTAGGAATCAGATTTATCGCCATAAAACATTTACATATTATCAAAGAAATGTGATTTACTATTAATATTATGATTTTTTTTTAAAATAAAATAAAAAAGTCATTAAACACATTTTTTTAAATAGATAAGCAATCTAGTTAATGTTACTCTTATGATCGAACATTGACAAAAATTGAAGTATTCACACATCCATCCGATATGAGAAACCATATTAAGAATCTAGTATCCTACTCATTTTTTATAGGATTCATAGTTTTCATCTTAAACGGGATGCATATTTTAATTCAAAAGGTGATTTGCATTATCCAGAGATGTTCTTATTAGAAAACTAGTGATGAATCACTGATTCTTAATTTTGGAATTTCAAACTTCATCAGTAATCAAACCAGATTTTACACGAAACCTATAATAAATGGAACGGTATGTAAATCTTTATCCATTATCAAATTATATTATTCTATCATAAGTGTTGAAACGAAAACGTAGAAAATCACATAATTTACAGAGTCATCTGGAATAAAAGTCTCTATGGGTCTCGGACCCTACCATTGATTTTAGTGACTGGAGATGTATAATCGATGGCTTGAACATCCGTTAGAAAATCTGCAGGTAAACAGTGCTACCAAACGAGCACAAAATATAGATGACTCTATCTAATATTTATGTGAATACATCATACATATGAAGAATTTTAAAAAATGATGAATACATTTAAACAATAGTAATCAATGACGATGTATAGAGCATTAACAAAACAAACAGTGCATATATATTTCTATTGAATTAAATCACCTCATACAAAATTGATATTGCTATTTTAGGCAGTTGTCCATTTAAAGAGAATAAAATATTAAGAAAACTTAAGATTCTAGAAGTCTCGCATCTGATACAACTGAGTATGAATACATGGACATAAAATAAAATAAGCTTTAAAAAATAAAATAAAGAAAGTGATTGTGCGTATTTAACTACATGTATGTTTTAGAAACTGAAAGCCATTTATTTCAAAATATATAAGCATAAAACAAAATACAAGAGCAACTTCTGCATTTAATATGCAATAACACTCGAGCATTATATTGCGAAAATAAATTATCGCGTGCATGTACACAGATGTCTAGGCACATTCATAAAAACAATAGCACATATTAAAATAGATAAATATGTATACATTTGAATGCTATAGATAAATAAACATGTATATAAATATAGGCTATATTTTATTATAGTTTGATAATCACCTTTGGCACGAGGTCAAGAAAGGTGACCTTATGTGTTGCATTGGACAGTACGACCTTGGCCTTGATCTCGCGTCCATCGCTTAAAGCAACACCCGTGGCTCTCTTTTGGGAGTCAACGAGAATCTCCGAGACTGCCTGAAATAAAATGATTGATATGATAGGTATAAATAAAGATATACAGGTGTATATATAATTTTAATTTCATAACTCAATATGTTTAATATAATTATATTTGGATTGCTCATTATCCAACTACATTTACATTCATAGAGGTAGTCATGAATCATATCCATCAAATAGCGAGACTTCTCAACGGTTCGATTTTTCACTTTGGTGCATCATTTCAAGGTAGCCTATACACTGGTTTAATGAAATCACTTTTCTTTTCGTTTTTCTAAACCATCGCCAAAGCCCGTCAACTGCCATAAATCAGTGAAAGTGTGAACTTAGTGAACCTTTGGCACCCTGCCCTAAATATACCCCTACACAAGTCCAACCCTCTCGACCCTTACTCCAACTCACCGAATCCGTGACTATATGCGCGCCCCTCTCTCTGGCACAGCGCCCTATGGCGTCCGATAGCGCGCCCATGCCTCCCTTCACGTAGCCCCATGCACCTGGGACGCCTTCTAGTTCTCCCATCACGTGATGCAGTAAGACGTACCTGGATAAGGTAGATATAACAAACATGTACGATTTACAGAGAAGAGTATCATGTGAAGTGCTTTATGCAGAGATATGTTGACTCAATGAAGAACCGTATGCACTGGGAGAATAGGGTCACATTATCAAAGATCAGTAAAAAAAGTCTACACATCTAAATCACATATTTCAGCATTTCAAGAAAACAACGAAAATTCTTACCAACATGTGATCATAGAATAGAATACAATTTTAAACCAGTACATAAGTTTACCCCTTCCTCTCTGCTCGCTACCTCCATCAACTTACCCGCTCCCTGGCAACTGTGGTGACGTCATAGCACCGATGACCGAGTCGGTTGCTAGCGTGGCCTTGAGTGGCTCAGATTCAAACCATTTGTCCAAGACTTTGGAGGCCGGTGCCGTCATGAATTCGTAGAAGTCGCCCGAATTACCACCAAGTCGACGCACTGGTATACGAGTATGGTTGAACAATGGAGGGTTTATTTGGCTTGGAAGTGAATGGTACTGTACATGATTAAATGGGCTACATTGCTATTGTAAGTTTCGATATGGAAAGAAAATCAGCTTTAAATATAAAAATAGTTTTTCATATTGAGTTAACTCTCCAATCGCCGCATTACGGGTATGGCTATAAGCGATCTATCATATCTTTCTTAGAATTTTATTTTAATCGAAATATGATTGGACCGATTAAAAGTCGTTCGGATTTGTCATTGAATATTAATACATGTACTACTGTTTGTCCTTTGTAACCTGACTTAAACTGGAAATTTGAATCGCTTTGGTTACTTTGTAAATAAGCTGAGAACAGTCAAATTCTTAATAAATGAATACTTAATAATCTTCCACACCTGATTTGATAAGCGTTTTGAGAGCTGGGAGGTCCTTTATTTTGTCTCGAAGCTTCCCATTGGCCCATGCGTTGAGATTGACAGGTGTGCTGTCTAATAGCGGATCGAGACTGGATACGATCTTATTAAGCACCGCCTCATAATGCTCAAATGCCTGCAAGCAATACATTCATTAGTTTAACCGAAATGGGGTGTTTCGATTATCTCGATTTTTAACTCTCCGGAATTCTTTAACTAAATAATGATCGCTCTCTGTAATAAGTTTTAAACCTGTACATGTTATCAGAAAATACATTCTCCGTGTAAGTGTAAAGGTCACCCACGTTGACAAAAACTTGGGCAAGGACCTACAGGCATACGCATAACGGTACGTATTACTAAATTGTTTGAGCCTAAGCTCACATTCAAAGTATTGAAAGGGTGCATTGTTCAAACACAATCTGATACAATGGGAAAACTGTATATGAGTAATTATTCCAGGTTTTAAATACATATGTAGATGTTTAAAAGATCAAGAGATAATTACAGGCACCCTTGATAATTATGTCATTATTATGTTATTTAATTTTGTCTCTCAAATAGAAATAATCTTAAAATAATATTTTAACAAACAATTGTTTAATTATTTAGCCATCTAAATGACGGGAGTCTAAATATAATATATTTGTATATGTTGCAAGTTTTGGCGGACTTGTATTGTTTTATTAAGATCTCATACCTCGGCATCCTTGGTCGAGAACTGCGCAATTTGTTTCTTATTCTCTACAGCGTCGGCCCCTAGCAACAGACTCCTCGCGTTGCCATGGGGCTCGATAAGGGGCGTGTAGGAGTTAGGGTTGCGCAGGAAGATCTCCAGGCCGTGTCTCTGTTTGATTGGAGAAAAATAATATAATAACAAATTGCATTATCATAGTTATTGTCCATAGCAACAGACTCCTCGTGTTACCATGGGGTTCGATTAGGGATGTGTAGGAGTTGGGATTGCGCAGGAAGATCTCCAGACCGTGCCTCTGTTGATAGAGATGAATGATAAAAATACGAATTACATAATGATAATTATTGCCCCTAGCAACACACTCCTCGCATTACCATGGGGCTCGATGAGGGGCGTGTAGGAGTTGGGATTGCGCAGGAAGATCTCCAGACCGTGTCTCTGTTTAATGGGTAAAACAAATAAATGATTTAACGCTTTGAACAATTATAATACTAAATATTAAAGCCATACATGTATGCTAAATTCAATTGTATGTACATCCGATGTTCTTAATTGAGCATTAACTGTTTCGATGTTTTTTTACTTAGACTGAAAAAAAACTAAAGCATATCAATTAAACAGCCGTTCGGCGACCATTATGGAAAGGAAAACTGAACTGAAAAAAAGAAAACATGCTTATAAATGTATGCTATTAATTATTATTATTATGCTAATTTCCTGTCAAAACTGAGCAAGTATGCTTAATATAGTAAAACGACTGCTGATGGATGTTTTATACTACATGTGCATTGATACATCTGCATATAAAACATACAAGGAAGTATCATTTCACTTTTTTTCTATTAGTTCCGACACAGATATCTGCAATGAACGCGTGTACTCAGAAGCGGAAAATCGGCTCCTGGTCAAAACGACCCCGATCATAGCGAAAAACTAATATGATCCGTGACTTTTCCAGTCTTTTTTACCCTATTTGATTCTCAAACCAAAAACATATATTTCTGCATAACTAATTGCAATTACTCATATATTACTCATATATTGATTACATATATTACACATATATTGATCCGAAATTAACATACCATTGTATGAGCAGGTCTCAAATTATTATCGAATAGGTAAGTATGCATGATGGCAGGACCATTTCGCATGTACATTTCAGCAATACCAAGTTACCAACTTGACTGACCGATACATAATTTCCAAGCCATCACTCTAAATATATTTTGAAATGTCAAGGCGGATATGTCAATACCACATATGTTTAAATATGCAGATTTGATCGCATCTACGAACGTGGTATGTAACTTATGGTTCTCAATGAACATGCGTAAAATGTAAGAAGCCGAAACCTCAAGCTTGGTCCTAAAAACGGTTGACTATGATCGTATCGAAAAGTATCAAATGCTGTTAATGTTTGGATCCGCAACTATAGTAATCGATAACCGAAATCATATTTATGCGATCTGAATAAAATCACAAAGTTATATAACAAATTGACCAAAAACCCCAAAAAATAAAAGTTCAGATCCTCTTAGCAACAAAAAGCAAACGGACGTTTAACAAATATAAAACTTTAAAATGGCTAAAAAGTTAATGATTTATATACATGTTTGATCGAGGCATGTCGAATTTAGCAAAAAATAGGATTGCATACAAGACGGTGCTAAATACATATTTTTTATACTTTCAAAAATACACAATGGGTCCTGTTGCAAAACTTTGTTTTGATGTTTAAAGACGCAAACACATCGGATTTTCAATATATAAACTAATTTCTTTTTCGCGCGATTATCTTAATGAAACAAATAGGTGCATACATGTCGGGAAATATTTTTTTTTCTATAACAGATGGAATGAACGAATTCGCATTAAAAACATAATTGTGCATTGAAATATACAATATTCACGACTGATTTACATGATAACGAAACAAAAACATTAAGGATAAGCTAGTGCCATCCTCAAAATCTGTTGACTCATTTCAATTTCAAATCATCTGTATGTAGATGTTTGCGTCTCGTTTAAAGCACTTTTTATTTTCAAGATATTGTCACTGTTTGTTACGCAAGTTGCTTAGAAAAAGTCGACATGACACGGATCATACATATGATTGGCATATTGTGTTTTATTCATATATGTCACGGAAAACATTATACATTCCAACACATAAAGCAGCTACCAGCGTGTTTCTCGACTGCTCTAGCCTCAAAATTGCATTGGAATCTCCATTGTCCAAGACAATCCAAGTTTAGAAAAATATTGGATTTGAAAAACAGAGACGAATACCAACGGAATGGAAGCATAGTTTGTGTGTCGCTGCAAAAACAAGATAAACTGAAGTTTTATATTGAAGAAAAGTGTACAAAGCAGAGAAAATGTGAAGTGAATCTGAGTAAATTTCTGTGTGTAGGGAATACCGATTGTCCCAAAGGCCTCGTCGAAGCTAAATATCAGTGCGAAACGGTTCGATTAGGAAGAAACGGTAAGTAAGTTTTAAGATCATTTTATATGGATGTAAATAGTATATCGTTTCTCATAAAAACGCCGCATGAGACGCATCATTGAGAGTTTCCCTAATGAAACAGTAGTTTCCAAAGTATTCGTTATGGGAAACTCAACTTTTAAAGGATACACAGGAAGAAAATGGATTGTTAGCTTAACATTCACTCGACGAAGTCGCCCGTGTCGCAAGGCCCTTAAGCGGAATAGGCGATTTCCATTTTGCAGAATGATTCAAAACTTTTGCCGTATCATATCTATTTTGGTATACCAATGTTTTTTTAAAACACATCGACTTAATTGACAGTTCGGTAAAAGAATAACGTCATTGCAACAATGTAGCAAAAAGTAAAATTTACGAGCGTTAATTGTATTAATAGCAACTGGCAACCAATCTCTTAGTTAGAAATGTCGCCATGGAATGTAGTTTAATTCATTTTAAATATGATAACATGATATTATTAATATGGATAACTATTCCTGTTGCAAGACAAGCATCATTGAATGCACAATAAGAAGACCCCAGAATATGACATATGTTTATGTAAAGCGGGATATACTATTAGAATTTGAACGAAAATTGCGATTTATATGTCGCTCTATTTTTTGGTCATCTTCACATTGGGATCGAAATACTGAATCGGGTTAGATATAAGGAAAAAAGGTCAAAGATAAAGATAAATGAGGGTAATGAAATCAAAATGAATACCTTCATGCATTTGAATATTATCATTCTCACACTTCTACATAGGATAATCTATACGGGGGCTTATGAGGATTCAGTATCACTATCACAATGCGATGATCAATACGAAAGAACACCAAAACTATTACAACCAATATGCCCTAAGCCAAAAGTCATTAAAATATTGGACACAACCATCACTGAAGAAAGGAGGTCGGGTTGCAATAAAACTAAACCGGCCTACTTGGCGATCAATTCAATGGATATTACACAAAAAGCGAACTATAGCTGTAGATTAATGCCAGAATGTAGAGTGGACATGTATGATATACTGAAGAACACATCTATGTGTAATAAGACAAAGCTATGTATGGAACGAAAAGCCATTTTGCATTATGATTGTATCAACCTGAATAAGATGCGAGAACGAAAACAATCGACTGGTAAGATGCATCTTCCTTGTCTTTAATTGATCTTTTCGAGGGGACCTGAATTCTTTTTCAGTAGAATCGATTTCTACCTCGGTTTTTTTTTCGAGGGTACTGAAATTCGGCCTTAAGGTAAAGACACGCGCTTGTGGAATTTTTCTGCGGCACAGCGATATTATACAGAAAATATAGTAAACCCTAATATCGCAATATCGCAGGGTTTACTATATTCTCTTGATTGAATATCGCTGTGCCGCAAGCGCGTGTCTTTACCCTTAGTTATCCAAAAAGGACAACAGAAAACAACTTTATGCATATTTGATCTCGGATTTTCACATATTTGGATCGAATGTCTACTATAAATCCGTTTGAATACTAAGTTCACAATAATTTATATATTTTTATGTTTATCATTTTCTCAATAATAATTGAAATTCTAGGGATGCGTGATAAAAACAATCATGATACCCGATGAATATATCCTATATTAAGCCATATGTGTTACATGTTTACCGAGGTACCTACATTACAAAAGATGGGGGTACCACCAGCGACATTCCTTGAGCATTTTATATTTAAGCTTCCTGGATGCAATACTAGCTGCAATACAATTTGTTTGCAAAAAAAACTAT
Organism: Hydroides elegans; assembly: GCA_001703475.1. Classification (NCBI taxonomy): domain Eukaryota; kingdom Metazoa; phylum Annelida; class Polychaeta; order Sabellida; family Serpulidae; genus Hydroides; species Hydroides elegans. The sequence continues at coordinate 35,931 of LQRL01120732.1, forward strand.
TCCTTATAAAAACGATTCAATTTCTAACGTTATAATGCCATTAGTTAAAGTCGATAGGATCTCAAACATACATGTATATACAATATGAATTATAAAACACTGTTCGTGTGAACAAAAGAAATGAGGAAATAATGTGATTAATTGCAACTATGTAACGATGCATTTGAGAATATTGTTGTAAATCACAACAATGCAGGGACGTATATTTTTCATGCTCATACATATTGTCGCATTAATACCCTGCCACCAAGGTTTCCAAGACCGGATGTATCTAACCTGGTGTCAACCAGTCAAAGAAGATGCAAGGCATTTTAAAGCTGCATGTGATAAAACTCAGAATATTCGTATAACAAACGGTAATATTACTAAAGAAGTATTGAAAAATTGCAATACAACTGTTAAGCAATCGTCGTTGGATAAAGAGAAACTAAGGGATATTGTACAGAAACGATGCAATAATGTCTCATTTTGCTCGATCAATATTCGCGCGGTTTCAAATGTAACAACTTGTAAGGATAAATGTTCAACTAAACAGACAGCAGTGATCAATTATATTTGTGTGCCGAAAGATTTGGAATCACGCAGCATCTTCAGTGAGTTATTTATTTCTTATACATGTATATCAATGCAGCATTTTCATGAAATAAAACTGCCGTATGCGGAGGCTAAACGTTCATTCTTCTCAGTTATCTCATGCTTTATTAACATGTATGCTATGATGCTGAACAACAAAAACGAGGACGCTTTTACAATATTTTTGACATCTAATAAAAATATTGAGCTGTCCATTTCATCGTCTGTCCTACAACCCTTTGGCCAACGCCAGCAAAACTTCGCCTTTTCTTATAAAACTAAAGAGTCCATATAAATGAAAACAAAAAAACGTCAACCGCTGAAGCTATAAAATTAGATAATGCAGAAACGCAAAACATTTCTAATCTCTCAGTAGACTTTCGTATTCACAAAATCCAAAACTTGCAAACAACCGTTGCAACTGAATATGTAAAGAAACTTGCATATGTTAGATGAAATAGCGATTAGCAAAGTATCAAATACCAGGCAGTGAATAAAGAAGTTTCGGTTTATATCACATTTGCATTTCCAGTTTTCAATACGGAATACATTGGGGCTGCAAATGTGGATATGTCTCGACTATAAGTCCAACATCCAATAATCTTTACTTAAAATAAAACATAGGATAAGATTACGTTTACAATATGTAATCTGCGACGAAATGGAATTACGGAAAATGATGATGTTATTTGTTTGTGTTTGGATCGTAACTGCATGTAATGCAAATCCAATAGACCAGAAATATCATAATGAAACTCAAGTGACCAACGTTTCTATTCAAATGAATGTGTCGACTATGACCATTCCGTGTACAGAAGGGACTCAAGTCAAGATTATAAATGCTCAAATTCTTATACAAATTCCTGAGGATGAGAACACGATAAACGGAACAATATCTCCCGAAAATTCGACAGATTCGGCAAGAGATCAATGTGAAAATAAAACGTGTTTTGTGGTGAATCTAGATGATCCAGAAGCAAGAGATTGTAATAATAAGACGTGCATTCCATTGAACATTTTGATCAACTATGAGTGCATACCGCATGTACAAGAAAATGACAAGACACCGCAGGGTAAGTAGGTAGATATTATATGAATAAGGGCTAAACAACTCTCAACTCTCCATGGTAATACACGAAAACTACACGGAATCAAAAACTTGACATATTGAATGGTGGCCATTATTTTATTTTTTTTTTAGATTTATTTATTACATATTTCATTTGCACGGGAATGCGAAGCCACATGTTGCGTGTATAACGAGATAGCTGGTGGTCGTTTATTTTGTCCATCTTTATTCAACCTTTCATATTTTGATTACAGGAGATTGCGGAGTTGCTTGTAAAATCTGGATATCGTTGATTTGGTTAAAAATGACTAAAACTTCCATATTTTGTTTGCAGGAGAATGCGGAGCGGCATGTATTACGGGCTGGTTGGTGGCAACGCTTCTGTTTCTGCTCTGTTTGGGACTCATCATTGCGCTGATTAAACGACGGTAATAATTTCAGCTTAAACTGCTTTATAGGGAATGTCCAACTGGATATTGTTTCATATAGATTAATCTATCCAGCGATGCTTCTATATAGGCGTAAACATATTCTTACATTATATTGGCCTTTATTGCCTTTTTACTTTGTCATACCTAGTGTTGCTGTACCGTTATAAAATATAGAAGACTTTCGGTTAGTCGAATTGAAATGGTGATTTTGTTAGCAAAATTTGAAAATGAAAAAGAATACAAAACGTAAGAATTACTCATGGTTTTCTATCTTGGACGTGACTCATCAAGGGAATATATTTTTAAATCATATGGAATTGCAAATAATCAAAATGAACGAGGAAGATAATTTTAGCGATATTATCGATTAGTTCAAATTACATTAAAGCAATGAACATTTTCTGCTTTCTAGGCAAAAACTCAATGTGTTCGTATCACGTAACAACAACACAACCAATCAAAAGCCTGCCCGGCAATCCGTGGAAAATACCTACGAAATATCTCCAAACTACGAAAACACAAACATCACCCAGACAGAAAACGACTCCGACTTGGAGCTGTCGGCCATTCGTAATACGAAACTGGAAATACCGGTTTCTTCAGCGGGGAAAGCGACACTTCCGGTTAAAATCGATGCAACAGCGGATGTTGGTGGGGACGACCCGGCCTATTGCTTGGAGCAACCAGTTATTAAAGTGGCAGGTAAAGTTATAGCAATAATGTTCGCTACACTGAAATCGTGAAACTGACTGAGATATATATGTTAGCATGTGATATGAATCGGTATGGTCGCAATTCGATTTAAAAGAGAAAGTGAGATTTATTTATGTCATAAGCAAGTTTCTGCATTGATGAGAAGTAGTTAAATCGTTGGAATGTAATTGAAGATGACATATTTCACAGCTGGATCTGTTTCAATCAAATATATATTTGGCATGGTATGTGGTTTCGATTTGAATAATCAGGAGCGTTACAACAATACAATGAATCACGATTTCATATTAAAACAACACTGTTGAATGAGTGTTATAGCTTTCTTCTCAACCCAAGTTTATCGTTACTTTTAAATCATTTTTTTTTTCATTTAAGATAGTCTTTTTAGGAAAACATCATATGTCCATTGACGATTTCCTTATTTTAGTTACACAGAAAACAGCCGTGATGGGTCCAGAGAACGCACGTGATGCATCGATCAAGTTCATTGACGAAATTGATGACGCAAATGACGTCATCGAAATTTGTGTAAACAAAGAAAACAAACCAATGAAAGCAGTGCCTGGCCGAGAAGCACAGAATTCGACGTATTTTGACACAGGCAACGATGACGTCATAACAGGTAGAGTTCATATGCTTTACAATATAAAATAAAAAACCTTAAGCTAGTAAGGTAGTAAAATCACTATACAACATAAAAGATACCACCAATACATACCATTGAATGTATTTTTTATCCGTTTCCTAATCAAACATTAAAGCGTTTAAGTTGTTAGAGCATGTTACTAAATAATGTACCAATTTCTGAGGATGATGGTAGCATTCCGAATGTGTACATGAAACAACATTATCATAAATTCATCCAAGCAGGAAAAATGCGCATTTACCGGTCTATCGCGCACATTGAATATTGCATTTTATAGTATAACATAGTTTCATATTGGCCCAGGGGGTGCCTTGAAGAGTACCAAACAACTAGATGTACCCGAGCAGCTGTCACCCGCACCTTCCAGCTCCTCGCTCCAAGAATGGGAAGACAACTTGACATACGAAGCAACCGCTCTCCAACCAACCACATCCTCCACAAACCAACAACATGGCAATAGCCCGAAGAAACCAATACAGCGACAGCAATGCATGGATTTCGCGAAATCCCCGGATGTACCGGAAGTCCATGATGACGTCACTTCCGGGTCACGTGATCACTGTCACGTGGCTGAAGGAGCATGCGCAAACGAGGAAGAAACGCTATATGAGGATATAGCAGACGATAAACTGGATCCCAGCGTAAATAAGAACATCCAATCAAAACAGGGAACGCTAAACCAGGAAAGGCAATCAAAACACGTAATCCCAGCTCAAAGGAGCATTTCAAATGGGGCGAACACAGACCAAACGCAGAGCCAATCGCAAGAAACCACTATGCCTGAAACAAGTGCTAATGAAGACGAACAGGAAATGTATAGCTATGTCACTGAAAGGAAACGACAAACCGACTTTGAAACGCCGTATGCTTATGTATCGTTTGAAGAAGACACGAAGAAAGGTATTGGGCAAGGTGAGACAAAAGAATCTTGCAAAGAGACAGGATCAGATCCAGAAACCAATAATGTCACCGAAGAGCAAGTTGATAGCACACCTATTGCGGAGGAAGAAGTGATTGAAAGAACAGAAGATACTCAGCTCTGATTTAGTATTAAATGGTTTGCAGTTTTCAGCACCTAAGATTAAGTCATATTTTTAATGTATCATATTTGATAGCCATCGAAAGAATTAGCATAGTAACAGGTTAACGTTAAGTTGTTACGAAACAAATGATTATGATCTTGTATATACGGTAGTTCTTTCATGTACACTTTCCGATTTTACTCATTATGTCCATAGCACCAGGAAAAGCTTTTCCAAGTTTAATGTTTTTTATCCGTCAAAGATGCCTCCCCTTTCACTAAATGTATATACAAATGTAAAAGAGTTGTATTCCATTTTTTTTAAGTAAAAAAAAGTTCTTGTGTCAGTCATTTAAAGAAAACAGAATCTTAGTTTTAAAAACTGAACAATTTGCAAATATCATTAGCCTACGTATAAGCGCACAAGCGCTCGTATAGACATTCAGCACATCCCATTTGTATCTTTTGTGATAATATTCGAGCACATCGTGAAAAGGACATTTGTCTGTTATAGAACCGTAAATTGTTTTATATATTTGGAAGCTTCCATGTCGAAACTATTATGGAAGCAGGTCGAACATTATTGGAACCAAAACATTCTGACGGTTTAAATTATTACGTAACCGACATTAATGGGTTAAACTAATGATAATTTCATGAATATTGAAGGTATAATCTATTTGGTAAAGCACAAGATTGTCAAGGACAATGACCCAGCTTTAGTTTATAGATATGACGTAACCTCTTTTAAGTGCTAGCAAGCGCATTTTGTTAATTGTTTAATGAAAAATGACAGGTCCTTATAAATGCATTCGCCGGTAAAAAGTCATGGTATCCATTTGTTTAAACATATGCATATAAATAACAATTGTTAGAATTATTTTCATAATTTTAGCATCATTATAAAGAATAGGTTGCACAATGCGGGATTCGAACCTACAACCTTATGACCATGATTACGATGCTATATCCCTGAGCTACAGGCCCATACGCGATATGAATGAACATAAAAACAATATGTATGAGTACATTATGACCCGGACATTATATCAAATCAAAGACTTTCAGATAAGATATGGTTATTTCCGATAGGCACCATAATTGAGAATATTATTTCTGACATTTTCTGAGGGAAAAATATTTTTGAATGGGATCCAGGATCGAACCCACGATATTTGGATCATGAAGCCGATACACGACTGACTGAGCTATTCAGCCTGGCGTGTAACAGCTGTGATCTAAACAAGCAACTAAATAAACAGACATAAAAATCACTAACTTGAACTTATGCAGGTATGCGTCCATGAGAAAAATGTGCGTGTACACCATTGGATATAAGATGACACAAGCCCCCGTATGACCAACCTTTCTGCTAACGGCAGGTTTGGTCGTGTATATACATGTAATACACGCCATATGACCTGTCTTACCGATATCAGTCGGTATATGATCATGCGGAATGGGCTAAAGTCTTTTTTTACTATATAGAAGACCAAATTGGGCGGAAATGGCGGAGTCCACCATGGCGAGCCAAGTGGGTGAATCGTCCTATAAAGCACAAGCCGGTATGAGGGTACCATAAAGGAGCTGGGGTTAAAGTTTGAAAGCTCTACTGTCAATAATGTGGGAGGAGATAGGTGGGAGAGGAATTAGTTTTTCTCTATATAGAAGACCAAAGTGGCGGTTTTTTCGAAAACCA
>LQRL01120732.1:67130-78464 GCA_001703475.1 Hydroides elegans
TAAACAAATTATAATTTCTCTCTTTTTTGCGACTATGGGGCGGCCATGCTTTTTTTATATGCACGTTAACATTCGGTATTTCGGCTTCCGAATGAGTCTTTTGTGATAGCCACCTACCACACTTGAGGTTCATTTCATCTAATACTCATTTGGCATCACGCACCACAAAATGTAATATATTACTTACCAGAGAACATCTAACATCAAACCCCTACAATTCAAACCCTCAGACATTTTGTCGGGTCCTTCGAATACCATGTATCATTTTTAGATGCATGGGTACATCTTATTTCAGGATTATAAGAATATAAACGTTAACATATCAAATAACACTCGAATTAGCCGAACGAAACATGTACTGCATAGCAAGACTTCGAATTATAATGAACAAATAAGCGAGCGCCGGAGGCGCGAGCGGAAAAAAAATGCAAAAAAGCTCCATAATTATTCTATTGCCACGCTAAAAGTTAGTCGCGAAGTGCGCGACTAACTTTGAAAAGTTAGTCGCACGGCCGAAAAGTAAGTCGCATTTGCGACCGTGCGACCGCTAATGTCAAACGCTGTTCTAGTTAACGTTTAAAATCAAAGTTATAAAAGTGATAAATTATGCTTTATACACGATAAAAAAATATAACAATATCATGAAAAAAGAGAACAAATTTTATATACTTATAACTACCACTGGAATAACAAGTTAACATTTAATTTAAGAACTAATTAATATTTTATTTACCAGTAAGGATTTGCCTTTGAGCTTGCCTTTAAAGACTTTCATTGTTCTACTTTCTTTTAATTGTACGGACTAGAACTATGGAATAATGAGTGTTGAAGAATAATATAAGCTCTTGATATGCCCTTAGTTGTTTGAACCAAATTTGATTAACCTCCTGTGGCAACTTTAGAAAAAATATGGATATTTTGGCAATACATTATACGACAATACAAATATTTTAGCAATACAATATATGGCAATACATGTTTTGCAATGCATTAGACTATTATACAGGCAAGAACTCTTGAGTATAGTATATTCAAGAGTGCTTGGCTGTATAAAGAGAATAGATTCGTAAAGACTAGTTTATGAGCTCAAAAGAAAGCATTAGATGTGCAGATACATGTATGTCTTTAATTAAACAGAAATATTAAATTTAAGCATAAGCAACTTAAAATAAGGCGGAAATATATGTATTGTCACCCATACTTCTACCCTTTCGAATAAAGGGCGAGCGGGGCTTGATCATCTTTCACAAATGCTTCCTTATCATTGTAACAAATATTCTTAATCAATGTTATATACCCTAAATAGTTGGCCTCCATTTAAAAGGTTGTAGACTATCATTCAAACTCTCTGAAAAAAAGATCCGATATTTGCTTTCTAGCTTCTTTTTTCTCATTATTGTATGATGTTCATATGACATGTTTTGCAAATAATTTTGGTTTGTTTGTATTACAGAATTATTCAAGTGATGGTTGTGATGACCGCAGTCTGCTGTTACCTTTTGTAAGTATTTCATCGAAAGTACGATAAGGCAAGCAGCAATTTGACAGGAAATCAGGGCTGTACCTTATCGGTCGCTAGGTCGCAAATGCGACCTGAAAATCGGCCGTGCGACCTAGGATTTTTATCAGGTCGCAGACCGTGCGACCAACTTTTTGGCCTTATTTATGTCAATATATGTGTGGTTACATTTAAGCAAAAGGTGTTTAGGCCAAAATGGTTAAACTTTGTTTTCACACCGATCTTGCTATAAAACATTGGGCCATTTCAATGGGAAAACAGGGCTCATTAAAAACATTGCATTGTTTTGCCTAATTGTAACCGCTCCTTTGGGCCTTATTTAGATATTTTGTTAATATCAAGTTTAGATATTTTCAAGAATGATGTCCCATATGTGCAGAGCTCATTTGCTTTGTTCTTTGTAGTTATTGCTTTGCATCCAATGCAAATCAAGAGGCGGTACGCTTTTCGTTCCATATTTGATAGCTCATTAGGAAATTGAACGTTTTGAAATAGTCTGATCTAGATAAAAACGCTTGCGCCTTCGGCGCTCGCATCCCGAAGTAAATATTTGATAAATCCGGCAAACTCAGTTGACAGGCAATTTTAGGTATGTTTATCATATTTATATACTCTGTTCTACAAATGAGCGCACTGGTGTCATTTCGCGGGTGCAGTGTTCAAGATGTAAAGCGCCCGAGGGCGCTTAATCTTAGAGCGACTTATACATCCCTACCATTCATCTTTCAATTATGCCACTTGGGACCTGAAAATCCGCCGTGCGACCTGCTTTTTTCAGCAGGTCGCAGGGCTGCGACCTGGAATTTAAGTTAAGGTACAGCCCTGGGAAATAAATAAAACATTAATATTATAATTTAGAACAAGAGAATAATCTTTATATACATAATTCGGATGCATACAAATTTCTGGTGTGAAAATATCTATGTTTTGAACTTTTCTAGACGTCGTTATTTAGAAGTGTCGCAAAAATTTGTTTGATCGTGTAGACTTCATTAAACTTATGGAATTTAAGCTAAATTTAACTCTGGGTGTTAAGAATGTGACGATTGAAATGGGAACCATCTACAAAAGAAATAAAAGTAAAAAATCAATTATATAATCCGTTCAAAACGCAGCCTGCCAAACAGAGCTGGATCAAGTGGTGGGTTTATTTATTTATAAAACCGACAAAAAATCTCTGTTTTTTTTGCAGCTGGCTCTGTACGACTCTGATGCAGCTGAACCCGCTTTTCGGTCCTGTTCTCGATAACACGACGATGTGGATTATTCAGAAGCAGTGGTGATTTCAAGGTTTGTATGCATTGAATGTAAATTTTCAAGTTGACTATGTCTGTTGACAATTATGAACAGGGTGCTAATCTGGAAGACCTGGAAATTGATCAGGACCTTGAAATCGCCCATGAAATTTCTGTGCGCACCCTGTAATATAAAAGTAAAACTGCGATTTATGTAATCTAAATAATATATGTTAATTATTGATAAAGTGTTACGATTTTTCGGTAGATTTAAAATTTTATTTCCGTATTCACAATATATATGCACTTAACAAAAACAAGTTGTTTCTGTTAGCTGTTTATTGTGCGGAATCGTGACGGATTGAAGTACAAAATGAAAGAAAAGAAAGAAAATTATAAATTTACGTTAAAATATACGACTTCAGACAAAGCCCCAACCGAACTGATACGTGGACATATTAAGAAAAAGCGTTTAATGTATTTATTTTATTCCATTTATTATGTTTTTTTTGTTTCAGGAAACCGAAGCATTCAATTAGAGATTCCGAACCCAACATCACATTTTCTCCAATCTTGAAAAGGAACAATATTAAACTGGTCAAAGGCTGTGTTAGTTTAGTTTTGAATAAAATACCTACGTTTCTTCATGACAATCTCTTCAGATTTACATATTTGAATTGAAAATCCAAATTTCCTTATCATTATGTCAGGGCAAAATCGTTTTAATTGCGAAATAAACGTTAAAGTGGTATGTTATTTAAAAGCCAGCATATATAATTGTTTAGTCGCAACTTATCTATAATAAAAATAGAAAGTTATTGAAATTTACAGATATGATTGGAGCATAGATTTTAAGGAACCTTTCAAGTTACTGTTGGTATTCTAGTCTCAATGTATTATTTAGGTCTGCAAAATACTTGTTAGAGAAATAGCTGTATTATGATAATGTTAGTGCAATACAACATATATTAGGTAAAGTTAACCTTTCTTGTGATTACGTTTTTAAGACAGAGTGTGCGTAATTTGCAAAAAAAAAAAAAAAACATACTTATTGTGTCTAATATGAGGAAAACGGGTAAATTTCAACGTAACTGATTCCGTTGGGAGACTTTTATTTCCCAGAAATAATCGATTCGTGTTTTAAATATTATAAGTGATCAACATTGATATATTAAGAGTCTTTATTTACCTGATACCGTATTTTAAAAAAGCGCAAAGTAAAATCCAAATAGGCTTTTTCCAAAATAACTGTTGCTGTCAAATAGTTGTAATATATTTATGTATCTTGTTTGAATAAATGCGTAAAATGTATTGTTTATTTATTTATTCTGCATGTTTGGAGCAGAAAATATATAAGACAGGATCGTTTATCGTTATGGTCTATGCAGGTTTAGGGATTCAATCATTTTCTTAGTTTAATCAGAACACGACACTAAACAGGTTAGTTTTTAGCCCTAGCGGTATTAAGTGACGGCTATCGCTATCCATCATTCCGTCCGTCTGTCCATCGGTCCCTCTATCCTTTCATATCTGTCTCTTGATCCAGGATCCGTTGTGTCCTTAAAAAATAACTTGGAATATACCTGAAAGCTGAAATCCCTTTAAGTATACTTGAATTTGAAAATGTTTCATTGAATATACTTAAATTAGGTTTTATTATCAATTTTGGAAAAAATCAATTATTCTATTTTTTATAGTCATAAAATGAATAAAACACCAATCTTCATTACACTTATTTTCCACCTTTAAATACCCCTGCGAACCGAGGATGACATGTATTAAGTTTCCTGTTCTTTTTAGGGGCGATTGTGTTGAGATGGCCTTTCTTCCGCATGTGTTGCAATCACTTTCTTGCATAAGCTAGAGCTTTTTAACGGTAGGTTATAGGCTCAAATCAAAAGTGTGTGTTAACGACAGGCCTTATGTGTCCAAATGCTGTTCAATACCGATGGCAAAGTTTTGTGAAGATTTCAAAATATTTTTATTTTTTGATAAATTTGCTTGCAAGGACTGGACAGTTTAAACTTGGCTTCACGGGATTTTGTTGATATGCTCTAATGAAACCCAAAGAATGAAGCAAAAACTACCATGATCAACGAGGCGATTAAACAATAAAACACTGCTTTATGATAATATATTTAATTTAATTCGTAATACGATATACTCTATAAAACAATCGTAAATTAGAAACCCTTGATAAACATTACATTTTGTTCTTTTTATATTTATACTGAACATATTTGACAAGTGTTGAATACATAAATATGAAAGATACTCACGCTTCCTGTACCAATTACCAAACCACGGAATTTGAACAGCTGTGCGCCCTCAATATCGTAACGATTTCCCTTCTGGCACAATTGTCCAGAACGGGAGATCCCGATATATCTTTTTTTGGTAATGTACTCGATGAATTAATCTGTTTGATCGAGAATCCTTTAAAAGTCGCTCGCGCCTTCGGTGCTCGCATTTACAAACTTCAATTAGGCTTTTTAGGAAGTTCAGCTATAGATGTCATTCAATGTTGGGTTATGATGTAGATCTATCATTATTTACACCTACATGTAACTTATCCAGGGTATACTGGGGAACATACTATTTATTTGAATATGATCGCCTAGAATTCTTTCCCGAAAATTTGTACCCCTTTTCACTTAATGTCAGTGTTCCAACCTTAATATCTTCGGCATGAAATAAGGTAACAATTCGAACAATATATCAAAATAAAGGTGCATCAATATAGATTTATATTCCAATATCGATTTTTCCAAATATAGATTAAAGTTTGAATAATTGCAATTTTAGATTTTTAAAATGGTCTGCATTGTGTTTCCGAAAATTTGCACCCCCTTGTAAAACATGAAAGTTCAGTTCGATATTTCAAGGAAATGAATATGAAATAGTATGTAAATCATTTTACAACAATATGTGAACGCAAGTGGATGAATTAAATGACAAAAATAAGTGATTACTCAATAACGGGATGTAACTAGCTTAATATGCTCAACGGAAATATTCAAATGTTTGACTGGCCCACTACAGAAGCATAAATGAAAACAAAATCAATCATAAATATTATTATTAAAAGGTTTTCAGCTCGACTGTTATGCCCCTCAATAAACTTGATGAATTTCTATTTATCTTAACATAAGAAATCATCATTGCGCATTTTAACTAGACTCTCCTTATAATCAAGACATGATAGCTTCTAAGTACCTTCGAATTCGGCTCACATATCTGAAATCTCATATAACACCATGTTCAAATTAAAATTAAGGTGTAAAGAAATAATGCTTCGCATATCATTTACACGATGACTATTTCACAAAATTTCGTGAAACTTAATTCTTTATTTTGTAGATGTGTGCCTAGATCATTATCTATACCATGTATGTATTACACCAACATATTTAAGCTTGAATATGGTATTTTCATTCCCTTGCCACGCATATAGAACTTGAAATATAGATCTGAGTAGAGCTAGCTGGATAGAAATCAATAGAAGAATTCATAGAATTATGGTATTCTGGCAGGGGTACAAATTTTCGGGAACACGCATTCACCCAAAAATATATTTTTCATTCTATATATCTCTTTCATTTTTAACAAAACTTAAATATGTTGTAAATATGTTCGGAGCTAACATGCATACCTATAATTTGAATTAATAATATTGGTTGTATTGGTTATTTTTCAATAAAAGCAAAACTTCATATAGTGCGAAAAGGGGGTACAAATTTTCGGGAAAGAAGTCTATCACTTGGCACACTGGTGCCTTTTTTGACCGCAGTTAAGTTATTATAGAGTCTACTGCACTCTTTATACAGCCCCGAATGTTGTTACCCTGTGATATTCTATGAATTTGCATTCGGTCTGCATTGGGCCTGCTTGCTTACAAATATTTCTTCAAACCGGATAAATTCGTTATTGTAGAATCGGGAATCGATTTTTCGATGTACTTGGGGCAAAATCACAATTTCATTTTGCCTTAGAAATTACGTAAATCAATATTTTTACTTGATATTTGGCATCATGGTAGATACATCATTTGTGCAATACTTTATGTTATTTTTATTTCAAAACTATGTGGTTAAATGGTTGAATATAGCAATGAAAGTTGGTAATTGACATTTCGATGCAAGAATCTATTATTCGCAGTAACACCCCTTTATTCATAACGCTTTCTAAATATAGTCTCCAAAGCTCAAGAGAGAGAGAGTGAAAACTTATTGTTTAGTGTGAGATACACCATGAATGGATGACTTCGCGACATAGAAGATATATTTCAACGTCTTGTATAGTCTAAAACATTTGAAATAGAGAAATGTAATGCATCAACTTTATTAACTTATCACATCAGGCCTTACAAAAGATATATTCACTAGTATAATACCATACTCTAAAAATTCTTTAGCTGTCTGTTAAAAAACAAACTATCGAATATTCTCATAATGTACTCTCCCTGTATTAAACTTTTATATAATACCAGCAAATCATACCAAGCATGCTTTTCATCATTGTCTTAAAGAAACGCCAAAGGCGCGAGTAAAAGTATGACATGATTATCAAAATTTTAATGCTACAATGCATTAGAAAATTAATTAAATTTAGTTAAAATAATTCCTTCTTGGTCGGAATTTAGTGCAAAAGTCGAAACACTATTCCAATACCTGCAGGAGTCGCTGTTTCACAGATCCATGTAGAGGTTAACAGGGTAACCCGTCCTAGCCATATATTGAACATATTTCACAATATTATTCTCTTCGCTCTTTGATAGATATGCCTTAGGTCAAGGCTTTTAAGGATCACCATTCTCTATTCTGTGTTTTAGGGTGTTGCTTGGAATTCCATATTTCTAACTAGTTTTATAAACTGATCCTCCAGATAAAACCAAGTCTATAGCATTTTTCATTTCATCATCTGTCCACCTTCTATATTTCGGCATTTTTCTTTTTCTTTTTGTGACTATAAAATCGATTGATATCCAAATAGAAAACACCACATCAGTATTGAGAACACGTGAAAAACTAAAAATATTGCTCTTTATATAAACATATCAAACTATACAGCTTTAGCCATATAATTATATGGCACCGAAAATAGATTTCATCATAATAGGGCAGCATAATGGGTTCACAATATAGCACACTCTAGAATACAATCATTGTATTTGACTGTGAACTATAGGGCACATGTCCTATAGTAAATGTGTGTATAAAGGAGTGTTACTGCGAATAATAGATTCTTGCATCGAAATGTCAATTACCAACTTTCATTGCTATATTCAACCATTTAACCACATAGTTTTGAAACAAAAATAACATAAAGTATTACACAAATGATGTATGGACAATGATGCCAAAGATCAAGTAAAAATATTGATTTACGTAATTTCTATGGCAAAAGAAATTGTGATTTTGCCCCCAGTACATCGAAAAATAGATTCCCGATTCTAATTGGTAAAGCTAAATTGCAAAAAAAAATAGAACAAAGCAATCCAAATTATAAACTAAGAAAGAACATGTAACAAAGGTACCAAATATTTTCAAAAAGTGTATTTTCTCTGTTAGATTTTGTCAGAAATCTTTAATTAAGACAAACCAAACCGACTCATAGACAAGATGATTTACACATTGGGAAAAAAAAGTAAATTTGAATACACGTAAAATTCAACCCGTAAACACATACCAATCAAACTAAATGATTGCCCACAATATATTCAATAGCAATAGATTATTTGCCCAATTGTAACATTAATCTTTTTTTTAATACAATATTTCGAGACATTTATTTGCAAGAACAGTTATCTAGGTCCAAAGAGAGATGAGAGTATCAAGCTTGTCAGAACCATATGATTAATAACTTTCAAGAGAAAATGAGATTTCGGCCATGGTTTATAAGATTGCTTGACTTTTGTGAAGTATATAAGGATTATTTTAGTTTTTATATGTATCAAATATTATCAAAGAGGAATAACCTTTTGACATACATCTCACGAGGTATTTATTTCATTAATTACCACCTTTGCTGCTTGATTAGCATAGAGTTGAGGAAAAAATAAACCTAGCACTTATCTATCATTTATCCAATTAATAAAGTATCTTCATAATAGACCAATTGAATAGTTGATGTTGATATTCAACATCACATGAATTAGCAAAACGGATGGGGATGTTGGTAAGGAAACAATATTATTCCAGGACAATTCACACCGTCAATATATGATAAAAACAAGAATAATATTTGAATCCTTAATGCGGTTCTCTTGTTAATTGGCCCCTCTGGTTGACCTGGATCTATAGGTACCCATTCAACGAAACATCGATTATCATATATTGCAGTTTAAAGAATGATAAAAGTCTTTTATGTCGTCTCTAATTAATCATTTGCTCACAAAACAAAGATAGTCTTTGTTTGAATGTGACATTTTGTTAGATTTGTTTCATCGTGATAAAATCGAATAAAACATCTTTATAATGAGTTAAGATATAATATGCTGCAAAAAGCAATCATTTTGCTGTAAAGATTTCACGAAATTTCGGCATAAAACACAGACAAAACAAATGTGAAAATAACCTACGGTGTCCCAAAATAAACTTTTTGTTTTCATCGAAGATTATGGATTTATCAAAACTTATAGCCACTGCAATCATATTTTATATGCAGATAAATCACATTTGTGGATATGTTTTTAAAATGATAAGAGGGAAAAGAGCGTTAACAAATGCTACGTTGCGCCAAGATGTAATTAGTCCCGAGGATTGTATTTTACACTGCTTGAATGAACAGGGATGCAGTCGTGCAAATTTCAATGATGAAATATGCGAAATGTTTGATGTGAATATAGGTGAACGAATCATTCTTGAAAATGACGAGTCATCCATTCATATATGTAAGTTTTATTGTATTGTCGAATATGTTTCAATTGATCGCGATGCGTATCTGGTCTGCATGTACGTTGATCAAACTTACCTTCAGGTATAACCTAAAGCCCCTTCAAGTCCTGGTTTGTATCAACAGCATGAGCATAAAATTGAAGTCAGGATATGACAAATACATCCACATTTGCATATTATTCATATTAATATAATTACATTATTTACAAAAAAACATGCGCATATTTTTAGATTATAATGGCCGCTGTACAGCAGACCTTTGCGGAGACAATGAAACCTGTACTGTTTTATCAGAAGGAGTTTTCTGTATAGAAGGTATGTATCCATGGCTACTCAGGGCAATTATATATAATGACTTCGTGTAAAAATGTGTTAGATATATTGTTAAGAAGTTGTTTAAAGCTGTGCAAAGGATGGCGCACTGTCATTGGACTGTCTTGTTTAGTCCGGCATTCCCTGCTCAAGTCAAATTAAAGGCATTTGATTGCAACAAAACGTAAGTGTCATTCATTCTGTATGTATTATGTTTTAAACCTCTGTATTGATGGTTAAATGTTTGATTTAATTGAAAATATATAGTTATTAAAATAATAACCAAATTTTAACAATAAAATATAAGTTTTTTATTGCAGCTACTTCCAGTAATACAACGGCTCGACCAGAACTAACTACAGAATGTAAGAATCACAAAAACTATGTTATATGTTTTCTTTTTTTTTTATTCTGAATCGTACCAGTTTCATTAAGGAATCTTCTGTATTACTGTGAATAAGATTACGCTTAGAATCTACGGAATAAGTTAACGCTTGTGGAATAGTTGTTACCTGAGTCGAATTTCAGGCATGATAGCAATTCAAAGAAAAGTGGTTGTCGAAAATGTTTGAAATCAATTTTCGGGTCACGAAGGATTTTTTTTAGATAATTGACATAATACAATTCCATTCTATATTATAAAACAGCGATTTATATATATATTCATTACATGCCTGCAAGTTATTTTATAAAGAAATGATAAGGAAACTGCCAGGGCAGTAAAATGCCGAACCGGCCCTCGACCATTCTATTTACAACACAAGGGGTAACAGGGTATTGCAACGCGAATAAAATCACTTTTATTTTATCTTAAACCTATAAAATCATCAGAAAGGCATATAATAAAAATAATACTTCATGTTTTGAGGGCAATACGTTGATTGCTGGACCCTCGGGCACGGGGTTAGACGGACCAGGGCAGTATAATGCCGAACCGGCCCTCGACCATTCCATTAACAACACAGGGGGTAACAGGGTTTTGCAACGCGAATAAAATCACTTTTATTTTATCTTAAACCTATAAAATCATCAGAAAGGAATAAAATAGAAATAATACTTCATGTTTTGAGGGCAATACGTTGATTGCTGGACCCTCGGGCACGGGGTTAGACGGACCTCAGGCTGCGCCTTCGGTCCGTCCTACCCCCTTGCCCTCGGGTCCATCAATCAACGTATTGCCCTCAAAACATGAAGTATTATTATAATATTAATTGGTTTCCATAGCAACTTGCAATGGTAGCACACCGTTTCTATGCCAAAGGTTAATCCACGGGTTCCAGGTCATTTGTCCGAAGGTTCATCTGTCCGAAGGTTCATCTGTCCGAAGGTTCACCTGTCCGAAGGTTCATCTGTCCGAGGGTTCATATGTCCG
>LQRL01120734.1:0-14698 GCA_001703475.1 Hydroides elegans
CGTGGATCGGGTTAGTGAGTTTATAGGGTGGCTGGGGGTTATTGCCTGTATTATATCAAAGTATTTTACCTGTTTCGCAAAATGAGCCGGTGAAGCCTTGCAAACAGTCACATGTATACGTATTGATTCCATCCACGCAGCTTCCATTGATGCAAGAGTTTGTGACACAATCGTCGATATCTGATATTAATCAATTTATTGTTATTAATGTGACCTGCACTATATATTCTCCTAAAGACTAGTTTTTGATGTTATCGTGTTATCAGAATTCAATGGGTGAATGTTCCAAATGATAAGTCGTCATAACTTCCTCGTAAACATTCAGCTGTAATATAACGCTTCAAATCTTTGTAGAACACGACATTCGATTAGTGATTCGCTTTAAACAAAATGATTAAATACACATTACTTGTTTCGCAGTTGTATCCCGTCAGTCCTTCGAAACACGAGCAGGAATAGCTGTTGATCAGATCCGTGCAGTTTCCGTCATAGGAACAAGGTTCACTCATGCATTCATCAATATCTTTAAAAATATGATTGCATTATTAAATGAGTAGACAACTAATAAAATCGGAATATTGGCGGGGTCATTTATTGTTAGATACGAAATGATCGAGTAACATGTATGTTTAATGTTTACATATCCATTTTCTAAAATCTAATTTAAGATCATTGTCTCGTCAAATGCGACGTTGAGGAAGGTTTCCATGCGGTGCTAGATCATTTTTTTTTGCTGACGTAGACAGCAGGACGTTCAAAGTGGATGTATAATGCATAAGGACCAGGCCACATTGAAAGCTTCACACCGCTTCATTTTTTACTAACAATCCGTGGTTTTTCGTATGAATAACTTCATGAAGCTACTTTGCACCACTAGCTTTTTAAACCGCCACTTGTTTCAAATTGGAGAAAACATGTTCGATCAATCGTCAACTGTGGCCAGTCCCTTATTCAATTATAACTAGAAATAGATTAAGGGCACTGTATGCCGAGAAATTGGGTTATAGGTAAAACAGGAATTATACCTGTTTCACAATTTATCCCGGTAAACCCATTTTCATATAAACAGGCATAGCATACGTACTAGTGTTTTTCACATGACGTCATGGTTCACTAATGTGTTCACTTGGACAGTGTCTATCAAGTAAGAAATTGAGCAAAATATGAAAAAAAATATTCAAAAATAATACCTGTTTCACAGTCGATTCCTGTAAACCCATCTTCACACGAACATATATATCCGTTGAATAAGTCTTCACATGATCCTCCATTTTCGCAAGGATTTGGTTCGCATTCGTCGATTTCTGTATAGTGAATAAGAATATTATATAATTGGTTAAAATATTACGATGCGTTATTATGTCAAAATTCCATCCACCAATTAATTCAAATAATAATTGTACTTGATCCGGTTAAAGTTTCAATCTTAAAACCTAATTTTCATGACGATTAGTTTCATAGTCATTTTCTTGCGCCAAATCAAATACAATATTGACTTTCCAGGCCTTCTATAGTAAGTACTATGTATCCAGGAAAGTGACGGTTTCAAAAAGAACTGTGTCCCTGAAAAAAAGTTGCATGTAACCATGTTCGAGGACACTGTTCTTTGATGATGGTTGCATTAACCGTATCTGTCCCCTGGTACAGGGTGTTTTAACCGAATATGGCGTTTGATCACGTGACAAGTACCTCGATCGCATTGAATTCCTTCGATCCCATCGTTGCAATGACACGTCGCCTCATCGTTTGTTACATTGCATGTTCCGTTGACGCATGGCACATTGGCACATTTGTCTGAAATTATTAAGAATAAAAAGTATATCAATTTACATGATAACCATTAGTCAATACAGATGATAACTTATATTCTAACCAAACATATGTCAGGATAATTAAGATTCTGCTAAGAGCTGTTGTATTTTGGTCATAAATATGTTTTGAATGTTGATGATCGGATAGCCCAGTCCGATTCCAGCATCTACTAAATGAATACTGGATTAGGACTTCAGATAATTAAGATATTTACAATTATAACGATACTATTTAGTACTATTTGAAATTGAGTAGATGTCCGTTGTATTTCTTCATAACTTACGTCTTTTGCATATGAATCCATATTCCACTTCACATCGGTCTCCATACCATCCATCGTTCCTCAGTTTTCCACATGCCTCCCCGGGACCGGGCTCATCACTTCTCAAATCTGTGTAACTCATAGTTTCACCAGTGCTCCATTGCCATTCCTTGCTACATCCGGTGCAAGCTGTGTCAGTGGGATCACCACATGGGCAAACCTTTCGCAATCCGATCCAGGCCTCTTGCATACTGGATATATAAAAAAGGTGATTCTGTACTTTATTTATCGCTCATTTATTAACATGATCGGCGCATTCGCGATTATAGATTTATTCCCACGGTTTTGTTTGAGCAGGGTCATTCGCATTCAACTATTTCTTTGGATTCGATTGATTAATACGATTCTATTGATTTATTCGATTGATTTAGAACCGCGAAACGTCCATTCGGTACAAATGAAAGTTGATAAGCTATTCTATATCGAATTCGCACTTGAGGGGCGGTTACTTTGAAGTAGCGATATTCTTTGTTTAGGAAATGTTTTCTTAGTTCAGGAAATCGCAAAGAGTGACAGATTATTGCGTCTTGCTTTCTCATGAATAAATTGAAACAGTTAAAATCGGCACTTTTATATAACCGCATAATTTACCTTGCCTCCCCGAGCTGTGTCTTAACAAAAGCATTCTCTGTCTCATCAGTGATGCTTGCAAGATGACCTCCATTGAACCGAGTGCACACTGCGTTTGCCTCAGTCCATGATGATTCTCTATTTAGGATAATGTATTCGTAGGACCCATTTGAAATCCATTTGCCTAAAATGCAATATTTCACAGAGCAGATCTATTTGATAACTTTTGCCCAGGTATCATCAACATATCACACTTATAATCATTTTCTAATATATATAAGTAAAATCTAGTCCAATAAATATTATATGCAATATAAACAATGCATTATTTGCATTGATATGCCAAATAGAGCAATCATGAGACACTTTTATTGTCAGAGCTATATGCATTCGTTTGCGATTGATTGTTTTAATAATGTTCTGATTTAAACCGTTATGCTGCGGCCGTTTATAAAAATTCGTCAGAAAATCATGGACAATGCGATACCTTTGCAAATAAACTGCCTTCTATTGTTGTTTCCACACGACGAGGCATCCCATGTTCCATCATTCTCCATCAGTCCACACCCCCTCCCACCTGGTGGTTTCTCATCCTTCCAATTCATATATATCATAGGCGTCCTATCGTCCCAGTACCACCTAGAGCGACAACTGCTTCCTGAACAAGAGGTCGGCCCTCTCAAACCGATCCAGTAGCGGCCAGAACTAAAATGAAAGGGTTTGAACAAAGGCGCTGGTACTTCTAAAGGTACTTGACAAGTAAGCAATTAAAAAGTCTGGTGAGATATAAGAGAAGAAACGATATAGAACTTTAGTTTTATGATAAGGAAAGGATCCAGAAAATATTAAATCGGGGGTGCAAAGGTACGAAATATCAGATCTAATAGAAAAGGGCACCGAACGACACTTTTTTCAATAAGTAGTAAAATGATCTTAAAATAACATTTCAATTTAGAACAAAACAATAATGGGTTTTGAACAGTAACATTTTGCAAAAATGTGCTCATTTCTTCCTTCCAAGCCAGCTGGGCTGTTTTTCTGCCAGCTTTGAACAAATAGGAACACCTATTGCGAACATTGAAATGTTAAATATAACAAAAAAATACCCATCATATATTGCAAATAACAGTTTCTTAGACAATTTCAAGCAAGCTTTATCGATTTTAAAATGTCTATTCTTACTATTTATTGCAAAAATTAGGAAATTATCTAAAAATGTGTTCTTCAAACTGCTCAAATCTCCAAGGTAAAAAGTATTTCCAATAAATTTTAAGGGAACACCTTTTTAAAGGTACGGCTTGTGATGTGCTCTTCACATATAAATGCAACTGAAAGGAATATCATGTTTAAGAAATGAAATAAATAAATAAGGAAATCAGGATGAAATGTCACTTACCTTACTTTACTATCCAAATAGTCATTCTCCCGTTGGCTTGTTATGGCAGCAAGATTTGTATTTAAATCAACACAGTCCGATTTCGCATCATTCCAATTCCTTGCAGGTGAATTTTGGATGAAATAAATGTTTTCGTCACTTTGATGCCAGGCACCTTGTTCAAATTATAAACCATATTGAATGGTAATTTTAACGGTTAATATTGACATCATTCTGGTTGTCTTCTTAAATTAAACTTATATCTTGTCAATACTACAAGAAATATTAATAAAAATGACTGTACTTAAATTCCTAAGAATTCAAAATACATGCTTTTGCTTATCATTATCTTAACAGTATTTATATGTATATACATGTATACATTTTAAGCTTTTAGAAATCATATTGATGAACACCCTCACTATATACATTGTAAATCGTGTATGGGTATACAAGCACGAATGAATAGCTTGTGACCCTACCTGATGACACATGCTCAGAAATGATGCTCCCGACAACTATTAGAATTATTATCATATCCATTTTTCTAAAATGTGATGTTTAAGCTGCCTGTCAATATAGCATAAAATGTTGACTAAATAAACTGCGCATGAAATAATACATGCTTTTAATGAATATCTAAAAGATTTTATGAACAAGGAAGTGTTTTTGTAGCATTCAGTCAAGGTTGAAAAATCCTGTTAAAGCAATGTGTTTAGGCACACATAACGCATTGCTATTATAAATAGGTTTATAACACATTCTCATATTTATGGGAAATATGAATTTAACATAAATTCGATTTCAAAATTCTGGCCTGAATGTATCTGTTGAAGTTTTTCGCATGAACAATTTAAAGTTTTTTGAAAACAAAAATGCTAAATAGGCCTGCATGTACATTTAATCTAGCTATAATTTGATAAAAAATTGAAATGGTTTTGTTTTGTGGTAAACAGCATAGAAATTGTGAAAAAAAACCTCAGAAGGCAAAATTTACAAAAAATCAAAAATGAATATCTTAAGAATCTTTTTTGCTCTCGTTGTCGATCATTCATTTATCAATCATATGGCAATAGCTTTTTCAACTCTCACAACAGCGCTTATGTTATATAAGAAAATATTCTAAGAATCTATTTTTCTTTCATGGTGTATCATTCATTTAACAATCATATGGCAATATATTTATCAACACTCACAACGCGCTTAGGTTATATAAGCGCTTTACAAGAAACGCTAAATAAATAAATATTCACTCCATCAGGGCTCAACAAAAGTCATCGGCCTGCTATTGTCTCGATAACTTTTTCAGTTCCTTCAATGTCGTCTGCATAGATTCTTATATATTTCTTTACAAGGCATGTTTGTCTACAGAAGACTACGGTGAAAAAACTGCGAGCAACAGCATAAATAGACCTAACGTGTCCGAACCGTTAAAAAAAACAAATGAAAAGGCTGCAAATTCTCAAAAACATACCATACACATGCATGTTATACATATTCTGCTATTTTTTTTTAAACATAATTTATTGTGGCCACTTATTTCATTAAATAAATATGATTAAACTTTCACATCTAGCAACGCATTTGATTAAAACTATCTATATGAAACTTTTGAATGCTTTATATAATGTAAAATACAGTCGGAATTGTTTATGTTGAAAAGAAAAAATAATTTAATTTCAACCGGGAAGTAGTTTTTGCCATGTTAAATTATTAAACGTCTTACAATATAAACACTTTTATAATAAAAATACGATCAAAACCAACTTGAATAAATCTCATTTCATCAGAATCAATAGATCTTATTTATATATCAGTTTAATGACAATAAATTTCGACTGAAATCGCTATGTTCTGATCGCTGTGGTCGATTTGAAATTTGGGAATTTCAGTATTGCTATGATTTCCTTATAGTTGCGCTTAATATACTATTATGGAAATGCATTATGGCAGTTCAAGATTGTTATATGTTGTTGAACAAATAGAGTCAGATTTGATGCACTCGGGATGATACCGGGTTTTTTCATCCTTGTCAAACCCCTGAGTACAAGAAACATATACACATGCTGATTTTGAATATTCCATATAAATAAACGAATGCAGAAAAATAACCAAAAATAAATAAACAAATACGAAAAAAAAAACGAAAACGAAGGATTCCGCTTATGATATTTAAATTGGAAGTGGTTTTAATAAGAGTAAAGGAATATACTTTTCCTTTCTCTATGCATCATTGCGACTGTTGGTATATATTAATTTGGTGGTTTTGGTGACGTTGTGGCTTCTGAGTTTGTCTCGTTTGTGATTATTTTAAACTTACTTACTTTTTATCGTTTATTTTTTTGCCAGTTCCAAAAACACACTCCTACTTTAAAAGATAAATGAGTATTAGAAAACTAAACTTTTGTTTTGCGCATAGACGCCTTCCAGAGCCTTTCCTTTCTAAACAGGTGGATTCACGATTATTTGTTACGTCACAAACAAAACCTCAAACGTCATAACGTCATTAACTCGAACATAATTATGTAAACAACAGGTGCAATTATAGGAGAGGGAAATGTCATGTCAAAAATTAACAATTATGTTTCAATATGTCTACACAATGACAGGCAAAACCTATAATATGTAAGTTGCAATTAAGATTTTATTACGAAATGCTCAAAATACACACATAGCACATGTACACATATTCAACTGCATTTAATACCTTATGTCTACAAATTCTTGGGCAATCCTTAGGTCAACCCCATTTAATAAAAACAAATAGACCATTACAAAGTTATCAAAATCAGAGGTTACCCTGTAGTAAAGGGAATGCATTATTCAGAATCAGGATGGGTAGATGTTTATTGCACTCAGGGAGTCGAAGTGGATGCACTCAGCGACTCCCATCGTGAATCTTCATAAAGGATTCCCATAATATAGAATTTCTTAAGTGAAGACAATCCACATATATTTACCGGTTTTGCGTTTGGAATCCTTGTGGACCGTAAAGCATTGTCACCAGATGTGTCCTCGACCACGGTATGAGTCTATTACCTTCATCGGAAGCAACTAAAGGTAATGTAAATAATAATGCTTTTAATTATCAATCTGAGTTTTCTTAAAAGTAAGTATTGCTTTTTTCATTAATGCACGCATTCCTTTTAGAAATCAATCAATTGTAGAAGACAATGATAGGTTGAATATGAAAAATACAAAAGATGTTTTAAAGAAAATTTTATAACATTAGAATCATTTTCAAACCTAAATATAAAACATAACCATTTTATGCTTGAACATCAGAACAGATAAGAACATTCATTGCAGTAGAAACATTACCTGAAAACATGAGCAATATGAATCATGAATCAACCATTACCCAAATGCAGTCGCTTACGATGAGAGTACTTAGGCAAAATACTTACCGATATTGCCAAGTATCTATCAGAAGGCTTTGATACAAAGCATAGAGGGGTTAATAAACATATAAGATATTGCAATTACTTAACTAGTAATATTGTAGAAATTATTTACATAAATATTGTGTATTGTGAGTATGCTAGCTGCAGGTTTTATACAAAGTTTGTCAATATAAAACATTTCCAAGTGTTAACTACGCTAATGGAGTAAGCGGTATTTCATACATATTATGATTAAACATGTAAACTATTTGATATGATTAAAAATAATCATCAGTTGAAGAACGATGCGATTACCAAAAGATCATTATAACAAATTAGTGAAGAAGCTTTCAAACTGTAAATGAAATCAGAATATGCAAACAACAAGAATATCGCAAGGGGTAAAAGATAAACTATCCAATAAGAATTATAATCACTGCTGAAAAGTATTTGTATAGGGTATGTTAAATATGCGACACATACGAATTACCATACCTTGACTGGTATATCATTCTGCTTCTCCGTTTAAAAAATCTTTCGACCTTCGTTTCAGCAAATAAATACACAGTATAAACAGCTACAAAGTAATGAATATCTATATAATAAAACAATATAGGTATAATGTCAAATGATATATATAACATACTGCATCTGAACCCGACATTGACTTGAATAACCTTGATTATATCCGTTCAAAACACCTATAAGTCTAGATATTTAT
The DNA here is from genome assembly GCA_001703475.1 of Hydroides elegans. Taxonomy (NCBI): domain Eukaryota; kingdom Metazoa; phylum Annelida; class Polychaeta; order Sabellida; family Serpulidae; genus Hydroides; species Hydroides elegans. Next base: position 8,184 of record LQRL01120734.1, read on the forward strand.
GATCAAATTCACTTGATAAGCAGCTTCACTATTCTTGTTTCCTGTTTCAGCAGCCGTGATGCTTTTTTGCAGTGCAAACGTGTTTAGGCTCATATGTTCCTGACCTTATCCTTACAGTGCAATTATAAATTAGTCCATATCACTGTATACATGAAGTCCATGTAATCGTTGAGAAGGTAGAGGTAGCTTTTTACTTTAGCATTTGCTAATAGGCATCCAATGTAGTGTCACTGGGTGTTGGGACAATATAGTCAGAGAGTTTGATTTTCACTGCAATCTTTGGGTTTTGTTCTTTTGTAAAAGATACATTGCGACAAGCACAATAGATAATACTTAAGTAGTCTTAACGGACCGAATTAATTGGTGGACTGTTGTAAGTGAATAAATGTCAGGACTGCAACGCCAAAATATAAATTCCTTTTGAAAACTCCCGTTTGGTTACAGCTGCAGTTCTTTGTAATGAAATAGTATGTGTCGTATGTTAACATAGCAACATATGTGTATATATCGTCTTAACTTGCTGGTGAATACATATAAGAGAACACGGTCGATCCTCTGCCCTTGTCGTATTCTATAATAGTAAGTTAGTCCTTGGTACTTCATTTTCAGGTCTTTCTGAAATAAAAAGCATTTCATGATCATATGATATTCATGTTACATATCTCTGTATTTCTGTCTTATTTATAAGATCATGACATACTTAAGATCTTGATATATATTTTTCATTAAGAAAATAAGACGAATACCTGATATCCATATTTAACAATAAGAAAATAGACCATAGTAGATAATTTAAGACAGAAACATAGCCACTACATTTTAATTACATTCTAGTTAGAGATTAAATTAAATAGAATCAGCACAAAGTGATTAGTAATGATCGTACGTACCTCGTCATACCTTTCAATTATTTTGTCTATGTTTTATTTGAGCTTCAATCTTTAGAACTCTAGGAGTAAGTCGAACGTTAATTCTTTTAGTGAATGTCAATAGACATATGTGTAAAAACTTCCCCGAGTAGCTGAATCCGCGGTATACACTTTAATGCTATAATTAAGCAGTAACACAGTCAATTAAGCAACGAGTAGTACACATCCCCGAATCGAATAATTCACATATGATCGAACGTAATCTAGATCACAAACACCATTTGCATACATATATTAAAACTTACATCTTTTGCAGATAAACCCATGCTGATCTTCGCAATTGGATCTATACCATCCATCCTTTGTCAGCTTTCCACATCCCCTTTCAACTTGGGGCTCCCCACTTTGCCAGTCTGTGTAACTGATGGTGTCATTATTGCTCCAATGCCATTGTCTGTTACAGCCATAGCGATAGATGTCGGTGTCGTCACATGGGCATACCTCTCGCAAGCCAACCCAGGGTTCCTGGATGCTATGAATATATTGAAATGATATTATATAAACTCATTATATAAAGCAATTATTTGGTTTTAGATTTTGCTTTATAATATATCTTATTAGATGAGCTTTGCAAATAAGTTGAAATTGGTCGACAAATTATCATGTAAACTAATCTATGTATAAACATGTAACAAATATGAGAACAGCAACATATATATGTATATATAAGTTAGATATGTTGTTTGAACATTCAGCTGTTATCTAATTTAAACATTCTCTGTTAGAGGGGTTTGTTTCCTACTGTGCGTTCTGAAGCTGAGTTTTCAAAAAATCATTTTCTTCTACGTCGATGATGCTGGTGAGATGACCGAGTACACACTTCGTTTGCCTCCGTCCAGCAACATATATATGTATATATAAGTTAGATATGTTGTTTGAACATTCAGCTGTTATCTAATTTAAACATTCTCTGTTAGAGGGGTTTGTTTCCTACTGTGCGTTCTGAAGCTGAGTTTTCAAAAAATCATTTTCTTCTACGTCGATGATGCTGGTGAGATAACCGAGTACACACTTCGTTTGCCTCCGTCCAGGACGAACCCTCTTTTATTGTAATATACTCGTACGATCCTTGCGAAACCCATTTGCCTAAAATATGAAATTTTACAGAACTTATCTATTTGATCAATTCTGACGAGGTAACACCAATGAATCACCCTTTCAATCTAAGTCTTATATATTTAAGACAATTCTAGTCTTCTATATATAATGATTATATAAATAATTAAATGACTATCGTTTTTGCATTTCCACTGCAACAAGAGCAATCATGACACACGTTTGAATATTTTTATTCCCAGAGCTATGTGCATTAGTTTACATGTAATTGTTATAATCATGTAATGATTTTATCCAATTTGTTACGGCCATTCTCTTGAAAGATACTAGATCACCAAAAACTAAAATAGAATTCCTAAGATAAACATGGATGATATGTTACCTTTGCAAATAAATGGCAATCTACTTCTACGGGCCGATGCATCCCATCGTCCGTCAGCTTCCATCAGCCCACATCCCCTTCCTCCTCCTGGTGGTTTTACGGGTTTCCAATTCATATAAACCATGGGCGTACCGTCATCCCAATACCACTGACTGTGACATTGACTTCCGTGACAATAAGGAGGTCCTTTCAAACCGATCCAATATCTTCCAGAACTAAATGAAGTAACATGTTTAAAATTGATATGAATGAACATATATACATTGTATGTTTTTGTAACGTTACTTTGATATTTTATTTTTCAAATATATTGATTTTACATAAAGCTTTAAAGACGATCTTACAGCTCCATTTTGTTTATAATCATATTGAATTATTTTTTTTTGTTTTTGGTGGCGGGGCATGCCATTTTTTTATATAACGTCTTCAAAAAAAATAACGCTCTAAGGGGTATTTGGGTCTATAACTTTTTAATGCGTTGACTTTTCTATATGAAACTTTCACATAATCAACTTCAATCATTCTCAATTTACAAAATGTAATTATCTTGATATTAACAATATCAGCAACATCACAATATAACGATATTCAATGACGGATGACAAAACATTTTTCACATAGAGTCCTTATGTGTATCAAAAACATCATTTGTGCATTATGTGAGTTAAATTTATTTATTGGCTTGTGTATTAAGTTTAATGAAAATAATCAACTGCAACTTATTTGTATTTAAGAAAGTTGTATGCCCCTCACAATTTCGATAAGCCTTTCCCCAAAGAATCATTGAGGTCTCTCAACGATAAGTATGGTAGGGTTCCTTTTGATTGAAAATAGTAAAACATTTTTAATATTAAAAAAAGCAAAGTTAAGGAAGATAAACGTGGTATGTGATTAAATGAGAAAGTCAATCAATTTACCTAAATTAATCAATAGACCTTACCTTTGCCTAAACTCAATGCACAAACGGGTTATACCAAGCATACAGATTAAGACTCAGTCCAAGGTCTTGGTACGTAAAAATCGGTAGTTGCAATTTTCACTTTTTTATGAAAACAATGAAAATCGCAACCAACTTGAGATGTCATATCGCTTATTTTGTGTAATAGAGGCCTAATGTGAATTTGTTTTTGTCACCCTTCATCGAACATCGTTATATTGTGATGTGAATGAGATAGTAAATATCAAGATGATTACATTTTCTGAATAAAGAATAACTGATGATGATTGTGTGAAAATTTCATTTCCCTAAGTCTACTCATTAAAAAGGTATAGACCTAAACATCCCCCAGAGCGTTATTTTTTTGAACACGTTATAACTGGGCAGTCTCCTTTCTATCCATTTACATAGTATGGAGTGAACAATAAACATTAATTTTCATTATGCTATTGTTGTTTTTGCTCTAGCTCAACCGTGTTATACATAATTTATCTATATTAATCAACTGTATCTTAATTGATAAACATATTTTCACATTTACAAAGTAGTTTACTTTGCTTTACATCTTCCTCGAATTATATAGGAAAGATATATCAAAGAACGACGTAAGTTCTATTTACACGTATTGTTTCTTTTTCTCCACGGACCGAGTCTAATTTAGTTTGTCTTGTCAATATTCAAGTTCAGACCTGAATATTTAGTAAAGGTTTTCATAGTTGTAAATGAATAATAAACCGAGATTTCGTCTTAAGTGTGCAAGTGGTATCGTTTGCAAATTATAGAATCTTACGTACCATGTTATTTATTTTCATTACCAGTATTTAACTTCCAGTATAAATAACAGACTAGATAATGGCCAACCCTTTCTAACCCCTCTTTGTATATCAAATATATTGAATTAAACTTGATAACATCAGAAAGAGCAGAAATTCCTATAATGTATTTGCGCATAAGAGGTAATGAAATTCTTGAATTCAGTCAACATAAACAATGCCAATTGGCATAAACAGTGTAAACTTAAAAACAATACGACTTAATTTGCTTTTGACGATTTGGTGATTTCTTGAAATTGAACGAATGAAATAGCGAGTAACAAGCCCTTTTAGAATCATTTTCATGGATGTTTGAAATATCTGGCCAAAATTACCACAGGAAACTAATGCGTTCGGACTCTTTAGTCGCATATTAATAAGTTGAAGCCTATTGCGTCACTGGAGTTAAGTATTTTTCTCGAATAACCCGACCTAAGTTTATTCGAAGCAAGATATTGATAGAAAAACCGAAGTGTACCTTCGGTAACTTGAATCTAAGTTTTTGCATTAATAAAAATATATTTTCGCGCATATCAACGACAACCTGATGACTGATTTCCACGCCCTAGCCTCGTGATTCTACACAATATCAAAGCAATATCTCAGCTAAAATGATAGTTACACAATATTAGACTAATATCTCGGCTAAAAAGGTCGTAAAAATATATTACAATGTTTTATCTTTTTAAAGCGTATTCAATTAATAGTCGATTGTAAGAAGGAAACCGCGCCCATATCGAGCCTTTTTAGGCATTTCACGACATTGTATATCTAGCAAACGATGACAACAACGACCTTTAGGTATTATTATCTGCAATCTTTTCGTTTACGAAAAAATGCAGGTATTGCGATCGCTTCACTTTTGAGGGCCAACAACCCCTTCTTTTTTGTAGTACCTTTTTCTATATGTTAAAAACGTAATAACACTATAATAAATATATGAGTGTATTGCTAATACACTGAATATGGAGAATAGGTGGTTTAGAATTATGACATTATATATTTTAATAACATTATTTAGATTTTAAAGCCATCACCTCTTGAAATTAATGCATTTAGTTTTGTCCCACTGAAAACCACTATAAAGCCCTCTCGCGTTGTGATTCGTTACGCAATCAATTAAATGTACAAAAGGGGTGGAGCTTTGTGGAATGAGTGACAGCACTCTATTGGTGTAGGGTTGTGCATGTGTAGATGCGCTGCTAAATAAGTCACTGTGACTCATAATCAATAATATCTGTGTCGAGTCCCTATAGTAACGATTTTTTTAAAAGTGGAGATGCAAACCGCAAAACAATATTAAATCAAGATTGGAAATTGAATATAAACTAAACTTTTTCATTTATATATATACCAAAACTTAAACATATAAATCTCTCTATAATAAGGAATTTCCGTAACAGAGTCTTGGATTGCTTTCCACTTATATAATCGATTAAACATAAGATTTGTTGTATAAAACTAGGTTATTATGTAATAAAATGAGCACATCACGAGCCGTTCCCTAAAAAATATATTACCATCAAATTCTGACCTGGAATCTTTTGAAAATACATTCAATCTTGGGCTTGGAGGGGTAGGAGGAACATCTTTATTGTTTTTTTTTCACAATAATTAGTGACAGTAATTATTTTGAAATTCCATAAACTGGCTTGCATTATTTGATTAACTGTTATTTGAAGGGCACCCCATGACCTAATTTTTAAAAAGTGATAATTAGAACATAACACCACTTGATTCTTTGAAATATACAATAAATAGTCCAATTTAGACAAATGAATTTTACAAAAGGTGTTCCTATTTTTGTAGCTAGCTGGTCCCATTGCGCTCATCTAGATAGCTGGCATCCGAAGAGGAACACCTTTTATGAAAAATGAAAATAGTTTAACTGGTATATATGACCAATTTAAAGTTGTATTTTAGTTCCTTGTGCCTGGCTACATATATCTGAATAAGATTAAACCCGAAATTCTCACACGAATCAGTAAAAATCAACAAAAATCTAAAAAGGTGTTCCTAAAATGTTTGTAGCTAGAAGGCAATTTTCAAAAGTTTGTAGCTAGAGGAAATTTGAAAAGGAACACCTTTTTTGAGGAACACCTCGTGGAGTGCTCTTCTTATTTGCATGATATGATAGGTAATTTGCTTCCATTTAACATTTAACAAATGTTAGGAACAAATGTTAGGAAAAGGTGTTCCTTTTCAGACCAAGCTGGATAGAAAAGGCGAAACAGCCCAGCTGGCTTGGAAAAAAGTGAACACCTTTTCGCAAAATTTAAATGTTCAAAAACCATTATTTTTGGTCGTGGGATTTCCTTCATATAATTCTACCCATTAAAATAGACACGGTCTTAAATTGTATCATTGGTTGGTCGTGGGATTTCCTTCATATAACTCTA
>LQRL01120735.1:1173-17836 GCA_001703475.1 Hydroides elegans
TATGGCTTTCAGCTTTAATAGGAATAGTTAGGATGATGTATAGGATGACAAGAGAAATATAAGCATTAGGATAGTTATCAAGTTTTGTCCCGAAAACATAGCTTTTGGACGGGCATTAATTTTAAAATGAAAAGTCATCCTTTGTTTTTAATTTCTGTTTTGTTTTGTCATTCATGATTACCGGGGTAGTAAATGTTCGTTAGATTGTTCTTACCAAGGTATTATGATTTTTGATGAATACATAAATTATGTCTGAATTGTGATTGCACCAAATTAAAACCTGTGATAAGAACTATCGTTTTTAGAATTTACATGCATTTATATACTCTGATAAGAATATTTATATTAATACCAATAAAACGAATCAAATAATTATGTTGTTTTTTTTTTCACAAAAATCCTATAAACATACAGTACATACGAAAATCACGGTTGATATGTTACATGTAACGCACGGAAATGTGTTTCTCTCATATAGAACAATTTGACAAGAGTTCGCTTCATCATAAGATAAATTACCTTCATTACTGATGTCTATAGAATATTGATTAAATTTTGAACCCTTATCGCACTTTCGATGAAAAAATGAAGCAACATACTGAAAATGTGCAACGTTTCACATAGGTGGTAAGAAGCTCTGACAATCATGTAACATTAAGAAGATGCAGCTTTACCAAAAGATAACTTGAGCTTAAGTAATTGAGGTAGTAGTTCTTTCAAAACATCTAGTTGAGAACAACAAATCATATTATTATTAGCCTACATATTAAAGGAATTTATAACTCGGTCTACAACATTTAACCGACAAACACATTATTTACAGGGAGAGCTTCGCCAATAAAATTTTCTAACAAATTATTTCTACATGTTATGTACAAAATACAAAAAAAAAACGAATAAATGCAGTGACTGACATATATTTATATCAAGAAAATCGTTTTTAAAAAGATTTTATAATATTTTTATATTTTTTTTAAACGATTTTTCATTGCTTCATCTAGAGAAATTAATGAACAAACCGCCTAATTGAGAATAGCCATAAATAATATTAAAGATATTTAATAACGACATTGTTAGTCTAACGAACAAAAAAATATTCACAGTGACCACTATTCAAATATACTTTATTTCCTAAAATATTCCTACGTGCAGACATTACAATACTTAAATAAATGCAATTGCTGCCAGAAAACGACACAAAAACCTAATAAGTCTTAATTTGTTCAGCAAATCAGTGGTTTCTTCGGTTTTCTAAAACGGTGTCTTGGATGCGTTTCGATGCTATACCTGTAAAATATAGAGATCACAATAAGGAAAATGTAAGTGGAACATAGTGTCAAATCGCTTAAAGATATTTGAAATCGTCTAGCTTTTTATGCCATAAGCTGTCTATTTTGAAGTAATTGCTTGCCAAAATTTTGTTTTCACATCGCTACACGATATTAAAATTGTCTAGCTTTTTATGCCATAAGCTGTCTATTTTTAAGGCATTTGCTTGGCCAAAAAATTATTTTAATAAATCTTAATCTAAATCCAAATAATACATAATCATTTTTATTTGATTTCTATTTCTATCTAATCTTATCATTAATTTAATCTATATTTCTAATCTTATCACTTACCTCACAAATACTGGCCGTACATGCCCGCATAAGATGCGTCACTAAAGGCGATATTGAGAAGCGGGTTCGATTTGTTGCTGCCCTCCAGTAAGCCCTGCAAAACACAAAACGAAACATGCAAATTAATGCAAATTAATAGGATAAAACATATCAAATACATAAATGAATTATTTAAGAAAAATGACTGACACTTTGGTTAAGCGATTATTATTATTTTCTTTATTCAGGTTCTATACACTCTATAAATATTTAGTTTCTAATTATTTTCATCATTTTAGGACATGGCAACACAGTGCTTTTTGTCCTTTAAAACCGTTATATCCAATGTATTACGGATTTTTATTTGTGGCCAGGCCATTTTATTTGAACAACCTTTACCTGAATCGTTAAATTTTGAATCTAATAATCAATTTCATTTTAAAGCATTTTTACCTCAATCTTGGCAAGCACATCCAGCTGTGTCTTTGTCATACTCCTACTACCACCCGATGACATACCACTGACACCGCCCGTCGCATTCACAGAACCACTCGCCCCACTCGACGACAATGGCAGAACATCCTCCTCACCACTTTGCAATACATCCTCATCCTCTCGCGTCCGTTCGCGCATGTCATTCAGTTGGCGCCGAATAAGCTGAGATTTGATTGGTTGATAACTGGGGAGCGAGTTGATGGGCGTTTCGACGGATAGGCGTTTGCGGGCGGTGAAGGAGGGATCGCTCTCGATGGATGGGGTTCGATCGAGCGAGCGCTTTCGCTGTTGGTTAGATTCTTGTATTTTGCTCGATTCCGCCGATAACCGCTTCCGGTCGATAAAGGACTGGTCATTTTCGACGGACGGTGTTCGATTGAGAGACTGCTTTCGCTGTTCGCTTGAACGATTTCGCTGTTCGCTCGAAAGCTGTGTATTACGATCGCGACTGAGACCAGACCGAGGGATGGTAGGAGATTCAAACGGGTCTTCCTGTGAGTCACTGCTATGTAATGATATCGGCGTTTCGTTAACATCGTCATTGTTTGCATTTCGTTTGGGACTTAGATCTGATGATAATCTTTCTAATACCTGCCCTTTTATTTGAGAGCTACTATGAGAAGGTTCTGAGTCTTGAGATTTTTCCGAATCCGAATCGGAGGATTTTCTCAGAGGCAATGAGCGTTTCGGTCTTGGACCATGTCGTTGAGATTTATCTTTCTCACTACTAGAGCCATAAAACGAACGTTTAAGTGACAACTGTGGAGTTTTAGCCTCGCGATTTTCAGCTGTCCTTGTGTCTCTTTTGGAATGCTGTGAAAAGCTTTCACGGTTTGTGAGATTCTCATCTGAGTCGGCTAAACAATCGTCATTTTGATTCTCCGGACTAATCATTTCCGAATCGGCACCTTGTTGACTGTCCATAAATGCATCCTTTTGGCAAGGTACTGACTTTTCGTTTTGGGGCGAGTCTTCAATACAAATAACCGGCTCCCGAGATGATTCCTCTTCATCAAAATGTGTTGCAAAGACCGGCCTTTTCTTTTGCACAACACATGGTTTGATATTCATCGGGTTGCCACCCCGTGAAGATACCTTAACAACCGACGTTTGAAAGACTAGATTTCGCTTGTCATTTGAAATATCCATGCTACGATCCTTTGGCATAACCGGTTCAGAAATGGAAGGGGCCATTTTCAACGGAGTTATTGACACGATGCACTCTTCAAAGTTTTCTAAGACGCATTCCTCATGTTCTTTTGTTTTGTTGCGTTGATCGATAATTTGGTTGAATTTTTCCTCGCTAGGTGACAGTAGTGCTTTCTTTGGGGTTGTGGTATCATCAAAGGAGTTGCGTTTTGACTTTGAGCCTCCGTACGTTCGTACGGTTGCTGATTTGTTCAGAGAAATATCTTCAAAGTCATCATCACTGTCCGTAGAAGATAGATAAGAGGTATCTAAGGATTGCTGAAAAAATCAAAACAATATTTGATTTATTGATATGATGTTCGTTTATGATTACTTCTTTTCCTTTTATATACATGCTAAGTAATTGAAACCCAAAGATGACCTGGTAGCGATGACCAGGGCCCATATGCATGAAAAATCTTACATGTCTGGGCGCACTTACATTCTAAGTTCGACACCGATATCTCGGTTAATACATCGAATTTCTTATTGAAATAGCTCTAAATAGCTTGAACTCACTTTGAAAATAATAACACCAACTGTTTAATTACTTAAATCTAGCCATGCATTAAGATTTAACCAACTGGCTTAGAATGTAAGTGCACTCAGACATGTAAGATTTTTCATGCATATGGGCCCAGATCAACAATCAATGATAAACACATCTCACAAGTTTATATGGTTTTCAAGATATTAGAATATGTTAATTAGAAGGACATTATCCTAAACTGATACATATTCATTATGCCATCTTATCTTACCCTTTCAACATAGTTCTTTGTCTCCTTGCCCACCAATCGACTTGATTTTCGAGATGAAATGTCGGGATGGATTGAGCCGTCATCATCAACCATTTTGCTACAACAGACAGAGAAAAGAAAATGAGAATATTACAAGGGATGCATGTAATGAAATGCGAATTTCAAATTGATATTGAGAGATGGACTAACGTTAACTAGGTCTTTAATTTCTTTCGCAAAAAATGCGAAGCTTGAACATTTTCTTTCGCATTTCCTTTTTTTTTTTGCAAATCAAATTGTAGCGAATACCTTCTACCTAAATATCCTTTCGCAAATGTTGCGAAAGACCTCATTTCAAAAACTTATCTTCCGAAATAAATTCGCATTTTGCGAAAGTACGAACGGCAAGCGAGCCTAGCTTTTAATCAATTATGTTTTCGAAACAACAATACCATTCGGATTTTGTAGCCTTTGTTATTTGAACTATTTGTCACAAGGTTGTTACATGTATTGAGGTACCATAGTTTCTATGTGATGATATTTTTTTATGTGAATATTGAATGGTTATCACCAGAAATTTGCATTATGACCATGCCTTAATATGATGACTAGACTAAGCATCTTTTTGCCAGCATCCTTTCAATTAATATGAGTGCCAGCCAATGGGTCCCGGAGGAGCAATTATACAGCAAGTCAATTATAGGGACAGTCAGGAGCAGAATGACAAATATGGAAACGTGCTTCCATAACATTATTAGAGACCGATTCGTTTAGATGGATAACTGAGTTAACAGTATTATTTCGAGTCTGGTCATCTAGGCGTCTCAACTGTATTTGAGCGAGGAGCAGACTTGAAAGCCTATTCATTTTTTTTTTGCTTTGATGTCTCTTTTTTTTAACCGATCGGGATATATAATTCCGAGAAAAATAATTTCAGATTAAGATTGAGTGCTCGATCGGAAGCAACATATAAGGAGGAAAAATATTTTTTTTTTAAACTTAAATAACATTGTTAAGTGATTCCTTGTTATATGTTTATCTACAAAGCCTAAAAATAGAATTGAAAAGAGGTCAATATAAGATCGAAACTTTCAAAACAACACCACTAGGATGGTAAAACACTGGACTGGAAAAAGCTCCAAAACACTTATGATTTTAAGAATGTCATGATGTCAGTATAAAATGTTATATCCCTTGTAGATATTTGAAGATTTTCGGGCCACACCTTTGCCCTAAACTGCGTATCAAGATTAATTGTCCCAGATGTATAAAGAATTCAATCTAAACTTTTTTTAAAGATTAAATTAGTCACCTTATTGCATGTGAATAAAATATAGGTTTATGTCGATAGGTTTATGTCGATAATTTATGTCGATAGGTTTATGTCGATAATTATATATTTTTTCATGATAATCAGAAGGAATGTGTATAATATGACAAAAACGAGCTCCTTGTACAATTTTGCATATTAGTCACTAAAACTCTGACCAACTAGTGCTTTAAAACGACCCACGAATTCTTTTCTTGTGAAAAATGCAATAATGTAGTGTGCAAATTAGCGATTTCTGGTGATACATTTGCATTGAGATTTCGTATATTACTGTAGGTTTGAAATTTAAGCGCACAGTTTAATAGCGATTGTTTACAAACGAAATTCCCTTTCATAATAACAATCACTGAACTTAATGAAGGTTATCGAGTTGCAATTACACTCCAAATTGCAAACATCTACACCATCTCTAAATATGCCCTAGGTTGGGAATGGGAGCAGAGTTCGGGGCTGAAAACGGCTAAGTCCACCAGTCTCGTTATATGGCGAACTTAGCCGTTTTCAACCCCGACATCTGCTCCCATTTCCAACATGGGGCATATTTCGAGACGGAGTAGATTCTTGCAATTTAGAATGTAGTTGCAACTCGGTTATGTTAATTAAGTTCAGTGATTATTTTTATGACAAGGAGTTCCATTCTTAAGCAATCGTACATAGAATATGCGCTTTAATTTCAAACCTGCAATAGTCTGTGTCACAATGACACATCAATCATAAAGCTTTGTGTATGGTCTTTTGTGTATATATTTTTTTAGTTACCTTTTTTTTCTGCAGCAAGAGTGTGCTGACTTAACAAAGCCCTGATATATTTTACCTTGACTAACTGTAACATAGTTGCGGTCACACCTGATTTCCAGCTGATTGGGGACAGGAAGAACAATATTATAAAATATAGTTTTTATGTATTTGAACAAAGAATACTCTTCATCGACATATTTCACTGCACTTATAACAAGTTTTAGCTTTCCATACCTTTTGAATTTACGTTTGACCGCTTGATACACTGGACTGTCCACTTCCTCTATATTGACCTCGTCTTCCGGTTCCTCTTTGATCGCCATCTTGTTTCCGGTGTCGGCCATCTTGTTTCCTCTCCCGCGTCCCCGACCTCTTGCGGCTTTGCCACCACGGCGAATGGGTTTCACAGACATATCAAAACCTTCAGTTTGTTTTGAGCTGCTTTCTTCTAATACACTCGGTAAATGCGTGGTTTCGAGTCCCTGTGTTTCCAATAATACACTGCCTTTATCGCTATAGAGTGATTTCCGTGATTTGGAAAGGGAAGGTCCTAAACCACCCCGACCCCGACCCCCACGGCCACGCCCACCTCGCAGCGACGGTTTATTTTGAAACAGCACCGAGCTATCATAACGCGGCTTACCATCGGCAACCAACATATTTTGAATGTTCTCCTGGACCGATTTATTCGGCTGAAACGACGCCGCTTTTCGAGAAGCCGCGCCACCTAGCGAGCGGAATTTCTGCGTACTCCCGCCCTTTTTCAAACCACCGACACCTCCACCACCAAATACAGATTCCTCGCTGCAAGACCAATCGCTATCTGAGTCGCTATCTCCGATCTTTTTGCGCGATTTCTTCTTAAAGCGTCTCACTGGCGTGATTGAATTATTAAAGAACTCATTTTCACCCTCTTCCGCGGCCGATAATATGGCGGCAGGAGATGAGATAGATTTATGCATGAGTGATTTGTGCATATTAGGGGTTTTCGGGACGTTTTGTATGAGCGATTTGTCTTTGGATGATGACAATTTTCGGATAGTGGGTGATGTATGCGCTATGAACATATCTTTGATTTCTTGCTCATCTACGCGAATCGATAAATTCTGAGTTTGATCGACAGCAGCGCCGTCTTTTATACTAGAATCACTCGTATTCAAATTAGCGGCGGATGAATTTCCGCTTTCAGTTGCCGAACGCACAAGGCCCACGCGAGATTGGTTTAGTTGCCGTTGCTGTTCTTCCATGTTGATTTTACCGTAGAATTCCGACATTTTGGCCAGAATCAGATTCGGGTCCGTTTCTGGGATTTTCGGCTTTTGACTTTGAGTAGCATCCTTTGGTTTTTTGTCGGAATTTTTCGGTGACGTCGTGTCATGGCCTTGGTCAGTGACTTCATTATTACTCGATGCTATATTCTGGTCTTCAACGACATTTTTCGAGTCTGCATCCTTATTTGACGAAACTGTTAGTGGCGGTTCTGTGTTCGGATCAGTTTCTTTACTTGAAGAAACAGGGGGCCTTTGTCCTTCTTTCTTATCATTAGTTTCATCAACCATTTCCTTATTTGGCGATTCCGGAAGTGGTTGCTCCATATCCGGTATTTCACTTGCGTCCTTATTCGGAGATACCGGAGGTGGCTGTTCGCTACCTTGAACTTCTTCCGTTGCCTTATTAGGTGTTACTAAAACATCACTAACGGCCGATATGTCAATAGCTGCACCCTGTTTCGGCTCCGTTTGATTTTGTCCTTCCTCCACGGGTTTTGAAATATCAGGACTTTCAAATACACAAGGACGTAACGCTGATTTCGGTGTACTCGCTGACATAATGGAGAGTCTAGGGCGAACCGGGGTAGAGTCCACATTCGGTTTGACAGGACTCATCTGATCTAAAGCTTCACTAATGGTAACTTGGTCCTTCTCTGTAGCATGTTTATTACTGTGACTGGATGCATTGTCTATTAAGTCACCTAGCTGTTCGGGGTCAGGTGATTTTGCTTTATCATGTGACTTTTCCGCGTAATCACGTGATGGTTCATTTATTACAGCGGGACAGCGTTTCGAATGATCGCTGCTTTTATTCGCTTCGGGAGATGTAAACAGCGAATCGTCGCTCGTCATATTGGCGCCACCGCTTTTATTATGTAAAACCGGAAACGAGGATTTTTCGGCTATGTCCTTTTCCGGTGTTCGACTTTTATGCACGATTTCGGTTGATTTATCCGTTGTATCTTTTTCGGGTGTTTCCGCGGTAGACAGCTGGACACCCGAGCCAGAGCTCTCATCTGCACCCATTAACTCATCCTTGGGTGTCTCTGAATTTCGTGTATTACCCGTGCTTTCAGTCGAGGACTGTTCCTGAGCTAGACCACTTAATGCATTTTGAAGATCTGTACTTGATTTCGATTGCGCATTGGTTTCGCCACTTGACACTAAAACGGTGGAATCACTGCTGTCGGCTTTGTTTGTGTCTTTTTTGTTTGTGATTTGACACGACTGGGTAGGGGGCTGCTCTTTGTTTTCTGCTGAATTTTCGGACTGCTCTTTACCACTCTCAGATGATATGACATGGACTTCGCTATCAACTTTAGCGGGATTCGATGATAGCTTCACCACCTCATTACTGTCCGATTTTGACCCGGATATCTCTTTCGACGTTTCCGTTTCGGGAATATACGAGGGAGGAACAATATCATTGCTATTCGTTCCCCTATTTTCCGATTCAACGCACGAGTTTGCTGGGATTTCATCGCTCGCCGCTGGTTTTTCTGATGTTTCGCCGGTATTCGATTTGTCCACCTCCTCTGACGAAATCACGATAGCTTCTTTCTCAGTTGCGACTAGATCAACACTCTCTTTGTCTTTGATACGATTTGAATAATTCGTCTCATCTTTATCACAGCTCGAAAACTGATGACTTTCTACACATGTTCTTTCACTGGCTTCATCGTTATCTAATTCCCTATTTGCAGCGTTTTGTACTCGGCTTTTCTCGGCATCTGAAACCGGTTCGTTATTTGGTGTCCGGCTTTTCTCGCCGGCCGATGTTGTTTCGTTGACATAGAGTCTGGTGCGCGGTGAAAACGCCTTCGGTGTAAGGATTTTGAATGAGTGGGGGATGAGTTCGCGTCCTATGCGGCTTCTTGCTGTGTGGAAAGCTTCGTCGTCATCTAGAAATAAAAAGATCATATATAAATATATTATATAAAGTATACAATAAATATAAATATCATATAACGGAAAGATGATAAAGACAGAATGCCCAAGGACGGTGAAACTGACTTGATAAAGGTGGTATAAAGATATAGCGATCATAACGAGCAGAACAAACGTGCACATTTCAAGAAAAACTTTAAATTAATCGAAGAGGAATTTTTTGCTCCTGTACAATTTAAGAAAGTAATTCGGCAGCATTCAGCATTTGATTTAACACAATATATTTCAGTTTTAACCATTTCAGCACCATTACGCACCTATTTTTAGCACTATTTTTTTCCAGCACCATTTTCAGACACACGGGGATGCTTATGCTGAATTTTTACCCAGCCAAAAATAATAGTCTTAACACATCCCGACCTTCTAAGCTTACGTAATTAGCACAATGTTGACTGAGCGATATTGAGTATTTCTCGCGGTTTATTTAGACGGCGCACATGTCGAAATGGAATAAGTTAATTAGTAATCGACTGTCTTAGTATCAGGAAAAACCCATATGGCTCTGGCTGGCAATTTTTGTTTACAAATAGGTATTGACTATAATAGTACAGACATCGAATTGCTTATATCTGTCTCGAATTTAACGGAGACCCATGTCAGAGTTCAGTTAATGAAATGTAAATTTGGAGATTTCCGATCATCAGATTGAGGACTTGGACTTGCATTGGACTTTGAAGCTGTAATTTACAATCCGACCAAGTCGGTTTGGTGTACCTGCTTTTAAAATTCCCCCACAACTTTATCTTAAGCTGTTCCGACTTTTTCAGCAACTGACCTAAATATAACCTCAAGATAATTTTCTTTGAGTGAGATGCCTGTACAGATTAACTGAATTAGAGGAAAACCTGCCCGTTTTGTCTGATGCAATTTAATGGTCGAGTTCATTTGTGTTTTTTTGGGTCTATGTATATGGCTAGACAAGCTCTAGACTCCCCTAGGTTCCGCTTTCGTAGCAAGGGATTAAAAGGCCTAAATAAGACTCATCCATTTTAAAGATCCATGTAATTACAGTTTCTTAATCAGATACTTGAAAGACTTAAATATATGTAGCTATTTCTAATTTCTTTTACCTGAAATAATCTTAAGTATTTGTAAATGGTGATAATCCATGCATTTTGTGGCTTATTTCTTCTATTTCCAATCGAATATCCCTTATCGGGTAACAATATTCACCATGAAAGTAACCATTTCGGGCTTGATTTGGCAATATTTCCAACAGAATATGTAGACATTTTGCACAGTTTGGGCACGGATCCTATTTAGAACCACATTCTGTATCTTCTATCCGAGAAACCCCACGATACAACCCCCTCCCTCAACTGTTCTTGTTCAAATATCGTATATCATACAATCTGCCAACATACTTAATACCCCGTTTATGAGTATAAATATATATATGGCACAGCCTATTGAAACATAAGCTCTATTATTTTCTCACTGGTACCCAGGAAATCCTTTTCTTTACACGGCGTGTCCGCAGCAAGGACCAGCGGCCCAATGTCACTGTCCGATCCCGCATCTTCGGCATCGCTTCCACTGACTTCCGGTTGGGCACGTGTCCTGCAATCATGGAAAATGGAAAGAAATTCATAACCTGGTAATTAGAACAATATTAGTAAATATGTTTTAGAGCCTAATGCCTGAGAGTGTAGAGGCGTTATTAAGTGTGCTTTATTTTTCAAAGCCATTCAAATCCTTTACATCTAAAAATAATGGGTAATTATGCAAATCAAACGCAATCAATCAAGTAACAAGGAAACGAAACCCCTAAAGTCACATACTGAATCAAATAAAACTTTAAAATAAACAGATTTGTCGCATTTTTAAATTTCCTCTTAACCTTCAAGGTAAACACTTTTTATTGAAATCTGAAGTTTATGAAACCTGTTTATATATTACTTTGTTCATATGAGACAACAATTTAAACTCAAAAGTTCAAATCTAAATGAACAACCTTTGTGTCTGGTCTTTTATCGGCGTTTCTTCTTCATCGTCCTTTGCCACTTGTGACTTGAATTGACTGAGAGGAGACACGGGGAAATCAGGCACTGGAGCCTGCGAGCACTCATCTCTTTGCGTCGACTGGACCACGGCGCCCTGCGTTTAACATAAACAGAACGTTATTATTTATTAAGTGACTTAAAGTCTGTTTGAAATAATTTGGCACAAGGATTTTTGCATCTTATGCGATTATTTCCTTTGCAATCTTGGAACTTTCTTTGCAATAGATGCCGGCATAGAAACGGCAATTTTCAATGAAATTATATCTCATATTTTTTTAATATTTCGTTTAATAATTGTTGAAATTCTGAAATCTAATAAAAAGTTAGCTTTTCTTGTTCCGAAATATCGGGTGCAGCTGATTATCAATAGATTAATCAGAACAATAGACAATGTGTGACATATTCAAACCAAAATAGAATCGAGTACTATTAATCATGTGGGCCTAGACAATAATAAAGCTATGGTCATCACCCAGTACATTATGTGTAGACTATTTACATGCAGAGGAATACATGATTGGAAAACTATCACCCCAATGCTAGACAACCGCCTAGACTAGAATCTATATATGGTCATCTCATATTACCATATAAACAGTTATATACACATGCAGGGGCATGACCGGTTTATTATTTAACTATTACATGTATACGAATACATTGTCTTTCAACCTTTTTTAAAATATAGATAAAAATGGCCAAAAAATATACTGTTTTGTCGAAAGAGAAAAAGGAAACAATTTTGCAAGTGTTTAATTACTTAGAACAAGACTGTCCAAGGACAGTGTGCCACAGCTCGCTCAGATTTTATTGTTTTGTTTTTATTGCATAATATAAATGTGAATATCCATCGTTTTTGGTTGTGGACCAAATATCCCTGTTGTAACAAAGGTCCATCTAAACTAGAAGGTCAGTGACCTTGGATCCCCCGTGAACTTCAACAATTCGTATATGAAGGATGATCAGTTTTAACTAAAATTAACCTTGGAAATAACGAACTATTTTGCGAATAAACAAGATCATGTGATGAAAGAAAAACAGAGTAACATCTTGCATCATCACTCACTTCTTTTTGAAGACATCTCTTGAACTGACCAGACCAGTTGGCAAAAGTATCCTCAATCTATAAATTGAAGAATATATGCTTTTATAAGCACGAGCTCATATAGCACATCCAAAATGCTTTTGAGAGGCAACTGATACGGCCAGTGAAGCAAAAAGATAATTTTATTACATTAAATTATGCTTCTATAAGCACATTCTAGATACTTTTGAGACGCAGCTGACAAGGCCAGTGAAACAAATATATCATTTAACTTACATAGCAAATATGCTAATATAAGCACGATTACTTTTGTAAGCCAATTCCAAATACACCAGGCTCCCCAGATAGGTGTTAACACATCTCTATTAATTTGCTGATTAATATGCTGATATAAGCATGATTGCTTAAAAATATGCTTATATAAGCATGATTGCTTATAAAATCACACGCAAAATATTTTTGGAGTGCAGCTGACGAGACAAGTGGAGAAAAAATATCATTTCACTTATCTAAAAAATAATTTGCTTATATAAGCATGTTTGCTTATATAAGCACATACCACGTACTTAAATGAAAATATCTTATATCATCGCCCACATTTCATCTGAATATAAACTTTTCGCTACTTTTTAAAGTGCTCCAAAATCGACGATTTTCGACCGATCGAGATGACACCATGACGAGGCACGACCTTAGACCTTTGTTTATATGTGTATTAAATCTTAAATCTCTCGCTCAATTCCTTCATACCAAATTCACGTGCACAAAGTACTTAAAATCGGGTGAAAATGTTAAAATCGACAATTTTTTAATTGTTCCAGAATCGACAATTTTCAACCGATCAACAGATGAGATCTTGACGAGGCACGACTTCAGACCTTGGTTTATACGTGTATAAAATTTGAAAGCTGTAGCTCAATTGCTTCAGACCAAACTCGCCTGCACAAAGTGCTTGGCATCTGAAAAATAGTTTAAGATCGACAATTTTTAAAGTGCTCCAGAATCGACAATTTTTAACCGATCCAGATAAAACCTTGACGAGGCACGACTTCGGACCTTGGTTTATACGTGTATAAAATCTGAAACCCCAAGCTCAACTCCTTCATACCAAAATTGCGTGCACAATGTACCCCACATCAAACGGGACAGACGGAGAGACAGACGGAGAGACGGACAGACAGACGGACATGCTCAACCCTATATCCCCTCGTTTTCACGGGGGATAATAATACGTTTTTCAACTATTATATTTGTATGAGTAATCCTACGAATCTAAGCTTAGCAATAGATTATTTAGAATTATGGAAAACTAGAAGGTCAGTGACCTTGGATCCCCCGTGAACTTCAACAATTCGTGGATGCAGGATGGTCAGTTTTTACTATAATTAACTTTGGAAATAACGAACTATTTTGCGAATAAACAAGATCGTTGGTGAAAGAAAAGAGTAACATCTTGCATCATCACTCACTTCTTTCTGAAGACATCTCTAGGACTGACGAGACCAGTTGGAAAAACGAGGCCAGCGAAACAAATATATAATTTAACTTACATTGCAAATATGCTTATATAAGCACGATTACTTTTGTAAGCCAATTCCAAATGCACCAGGCTCCCCAAATAGGTGTTAACACATCTCTATTAATTTCCTGATTAATATGCTGATATAAGCATGATTGCTTATAAATATGCTTATATAAGCATACTTGCTTATAAAATCACACGCAAAATGTTTTTGGAGGGCAGCTGACGAGACAAGTGAAGAAAGAATATAATTTCACTTATCTAAAAAATAATATGCTTATATAAGCATGTTTGCTTATATAAGCAATATGTAAGTACATACCACCTTAAGTACATACCAGCTTATATAAGTACATACCACCTACTTAAATGATAATATCTTATATTATCAGGCACATTTCCTCATCTTTTTGCTACTTTTTAAAGTGCTCCAAAATCGACAATTTTCAACCGATCGAGATGACACCATGACGAGGCATGACTTTAGGCCCTGGTTTATATGTGTATTAAATTAAAAATTTCTGACTCAATTTCTTCATACCTAACACAAAGTACTTAACATCGGGTGAAAATGTTTAAATCGGCCATTTTCAAAGTGCTCCAGAATCAACAGTTTTCAACCGATCGAGATAACACCTTGACGAGGCACGACTTCAGACCTCCGTTTTTACGAGAATAAAATTGGAAAGGTCTAGCTTATTTGCTTCATACAAAACTCGCGTGCACAAAGTGCTTGGCATCTGAAAAAAAGCTTGAAATCGACAATTTTTAAAGTGCTCCAGAATCGACAATTTTCAACCGATCGAGATAAAACCTTGACGAGGCACGCCTTCAGACCTTGGTTTATGCGTGTATAAAATTTGAAAGGTCTAGCCCAATTGCTTCAGACCAAACTCGCATGCACAAAATGCTTGGTATCTGAAAAAAAAGTTTAAAATCGACAATTTTTAAAGTGCTCCAGAATCGACAATTTTCAACCGATCGAGATAAAACCTTGACGAGGCACGACTTCAGACCTTGGTTTATACGTGTATAAAATTTGAAAGCTCTAGCTCAACTCCTTCATACCAAACTCGCGTGCACAAAGTACCCTATATCAAGCGGGACAGACAGACGGACAGACAGACGGACGGACGGACGGACAGACGGACAAGCTCAACCCTATATCCCCTCGTTTTCACGGGGGATAACAATGTACAATCATCTTATGGTCATATGCATGAATAAACATCTACAAGGCTAAATGTACAAGTGTAATTAACATTTTGAAATGTACCATATCGATAATATAACATCAGTATTGATAAAAAAACATTCGACATCCTCCCGCAATGTATGAAATACCCGTTTTTAATTGCTCTTACTTAAACTATCAAGATTGTTTATATATACAATATCAGCTGCTGCAGTGTCACCTTCATCCACATTATGTCTTAATTATCCTTAGGTAGCTTAATACAAACAAATGGACTTATACCATATTATCGCTCACGCCATCCTGATGAAGAACTGCACGACTCTAGTCATTAAAATATGTTTTCGATTTTTTAAACATGCTTATATAAGCACAATTGCTTACAGAAGCACACCCCATACGGGGGACCCTATAAGGATACTTGAAAAAAAGTTTGAGCAGAATCGGTCAAGAACTCTTAGAGAAGAAGCGCTGGATAGAAAAAAAGTTTACATACTATTAACTAACTAAACAACGAAAAGTGATCGCACAAACCACGGCTTGTGGTAGCAAGCCGTGGCTAAAAAGAGAGTGAGACAGGGCCGAAGTTTTCGAGTCACCATTTTTTTAAAAAGACAATAGATATTTTCAGTATTTCAGAAAGAGCTCTCCGGAGAATAATTGAGAATAAAGACAAGGATAATGAATCAAAGACTGAAACCGAAAGAAAGTCGAGGCGATCTAAATTTGATGAATTTGAGAAAGACGTAATAAAAAGAACAGTTTATAGTTTTTTTGAAAGAAACGAAACTTTGACATTGAAAAAACTGAAATGTAGTTTGAAGGAAAAACATGATATCGAAATATCTAAATTCACTCTTTTCAAATTACTGCATGAGCTAGGGTTTAAGTATAAAAAGGCGGGAAATAATAGAGAAGTTATATGTGAAAGAAGCGATTTGGTTAGGGCTAGATCAGAGTATTTGCATAAAATCAGAGAAAAGCGCAAAGACGGGTATAGTATCATATACACAGACGAAACGTGGGTAAACGCGTCTCACACGTCTACCTATCAATGGTGTACTCCAGATGCTAGGTATAACAGAAAGTTACCCACGGGTAGGGGACAACGATTAATAGTATTGCATGCTGGTTGCAAGGAGCAAGGGTTTTTACCAGGATGTGAACTTGTTTTCAAATCAAAATCTACCGATGGAAGGGATTACCACACGGAAATGTACGGGGAGGTATTTACGGAATGGGTGAATAAACAATTAATACCCGCCCTCCCCGAGAAGTCTTTGGTGGTCATGGACAATGCTCCATATCACAGCATGCGGGCTGAAGAAAACAAATGTCCCACTTCCAATACGAGAAAAGCGGACATGCAAGAATGGCTTTCGAAAAATGGAATAGAGTTTGGATTGGATATGAAAAAGCCCGAGTTGTATGACATTGTTAAACTAAATAAACCTCCTCCCGAATACAAGATTGATAATATCATAAAGGAGGCTGGTCACGAGGTTTTACGTTTGCCACCCTACCACTGTAATTTCAATCCAATCGAGTTGATATGGGCTGACCTCAAGAACCATATTGCAATAGAAAA
>LQRL01120765.1:999-17977 GCA_001703475.1 Hydroides elegans
GGAGAGTTTTTGTTAAAATATCTTTAAGAATAAGTTGTAATATTGGAGATTTCATCCTTATCGTAACTAGGCATTTTTCTGTTTATTTATCTGTCGTTCTTAGTGTTGATGGGTTATTTTGTATAGCGTCAAATAATGTGCCGTATATATCACTATTATTTCATTTAAAAATATTACAATAGTAGAACGCATAAGCAAGCAGCGAAAAAAATGGCATTTTAAAGTAAACATAAATGTTTATTTGATATCACTCCTCTTTTGATGTAGCTGCAATTACGCAAGTTTGGATACATCATCATTGGCTAGCGATCTTTTCTGAAATTTTAGCAAAATAGGACAAAAATATAGAAGGCCAAGAAATATGAGATATCACTGGATTGACTGTATGTTTTTTTACCTTGCAATTTGGAGACATCGCTCGCCCTTGTCTTCACAATTTAGGAAACAAAAACTATGTAAACGTTTGTGAAATATATAGTATAACACCATATTATCTTTAGATAAACCTAACAAGTCTCTTTAACTCTATTCTCAGTAACCAATCGCAGAGCATGATAAACATAAACTGAATGTACATAAACGATCCCCGCTAGAGTAGCTAGATAATATTTTTTCACAAATTCCTCTGCGGGCCTTGTGCTTTTACTTTGAACACAATTTTTTATATTTCGGGACTACATATGTAAGTAACAAACTGCGTATTAATAGTTTGAGTGCTCAAACTTATGCATTTCTTATTTTTATACAGAAATAATCAGAACCTCTGCCTACTTGATTGTGACATTTTGTTTTAATGACACTACGTTTATTATTACATTATCATTGAGCGCAACATATTTTGTCATATTACAACACAACCTAATATGATATTACTCTAATAGCATCAAGAGGTCTGTAATATAACTATCGGTTGTTTTCTAACAGCTCTCTGGCCCATAGTTCTATATATGATTTGGCGTTGATAATAAATAATATCAAAACATTTCTTGTGTTTTCAAATATTTTACTACGCATATTAATATAATCATACATCATTGTGTTGCTATAAAATGCATATGTTTTTCTTTCCATCAAATGGCGTCAATGCATGATAAGCGTCAGTCTCTTCAGAATACAGCAAAATGCGACATTTTTGTTACTGAAAGACTAACTTTATCTGATTTTTAAAACAATTGATAAAATTTGCGATTTTAGACTGAAATGTAAATCAATACATAGTATATAAAATAACATTTCTAAATGATCCATAATTTTAGTCGAATATTAAAGGGAAAATCATGGCTTACAATAACAGAAATACGTCTATTTGAATGGTATTAAAACGTTTATGGACGGATAATAGATCGTTGTAATTTGTATAAGAGATCCTATTCGAAACGGAGTACAATACTGAATAAGAATGAATAAGAATGCCACTTCATTAAGGAAAAAAATTAAAGATGAAAAAATCAAAAGTCATTAAACGAGAATTTTAAGTGGCTTAAAAACAATGGATATGACACTTATATTTTCTATAATACATTTAACAGCGGCATGTTTATTTGGAATATTTGGAAACATTTTGGCCTTCATAGGCTTCCAGAAACAATCGAAAAAGACACCAACTTTGTTTTTGTTCCAAGCTTTAGCTTCGGCGGATACTTTAGTACTTATTTTTTCTGTGTCCGTTTCAACTATGGAGTTGTTGCTATTACTATTTGCCGGACCATTTACTAGACATACACCATCCTTTTTGGAAGGTATCATTCGTTTTTCAAAATCTTGGTCAAATGGCTATAATTGTATCCAAAACAGTAACGGTGATATCGACTGTAACACGACTCATTGCTATATGTTTACCACTACATGCTAACCGACTGTGTTCAATGTCTAGAATACGTTGTTATCTCATAGAAACAATTGCTTTTTCGATAATTTTCAATATCCATTATCTGTTGTTCATTTTTTTGTTCTGGCCAGTTTGTTTCATTATAGGGATGTTAATTTACTTGTTTTAACACCCATTGTTCATTTTGCTATTCCAGTATTAATTATCTCAATAATCACCATTATAATCGTATTTAAATTAAGATCAATAAACAAACTTTAGTAAAAAATGAATGATAAGTGCATTCAATCAAAATAAACTATTGTGATATTTATTTTGACCGGTGAAGGATAAGCAAAACATGGTATGAATCAAACTGAATAAACGTAATGCAAGATATATTGTTTTGAAAGATATATAAGATATTTTAAACTAGCCCAATTAATAACACATCTGTAAAGAGATAGTTTCAAAGGCAAGAACTGAACGAGTAAACAGTTGTATTTGTCGTCAACTTGTTCTCATTTCACAATTATGAAAATATTATGTGAAATTTATGTTGATATAATTCAGCTTCTCTATCCTTTGAAGTCGATGACTCGGCCCGGATTCGAAATATATTTTTTGTGTAGTTTAAAATAAAAAAAATAAATACAAATTAGCGAGTAACGGTTGTATTTGTCGTCAACTTGTTCTCATTTAACAATAATGGTATAATTTTGTGAAATTCATGTTGGTATTATTCATCTGCTCTATCCTTTGAAGTCGATGACTCGGCCCGGATTCTAAATATATTTTTTGTTTATTTTGTGGATATACGGATGAAAATTTTGATAGTGCAATTAAAGATATAAATACAAATTAGCCCGCATTGTATGTTGAAAAGTCGAAATATATGCTGTAACTATTATTCCCTATCAGTATGTCTAGGGAAATAAACACCGTGATTAAAATCTGTCAATAAATCACATATAGATGGTTTTAAGGCGAAAAATCGGTTATTGAATATCTTTATTAAATAACATCCGGTTATACATGTGTATACAAGCAAAATGACTGAAGATGACTCGGGAAAAATATATTGGAACAGAGTCGCTTATACTTGAATGAAGGCATTGAATATCAATTCAAAGAGTTATCTGAAATTGAAGTAGTTTTGCATCAACCGTTTTATTTTAAAAGTCATTTCAACTTAAATTTAGTTTGAGTATCCACAGCAACAATTATAATTATACATAACTTTTTAAGTGATGTTGTTGAGATTTAAAAACCTTTGAGACAACTTGATCGCGGTAGCATTAATATAGAGTTATAACTAGCCACTACGTCTACGATTTATTTAAATAACAACAAAATATTACTGCTATGTGTCTTATAAACATTGAACAGCACCATTGAATTATCTAAAAATAAATTACACTGGATAATTGTTATACAGAAATATTTGTTACTTATGATTTGTAATTGTTAATATTGATTACAAAATGGAAATCACAATGCAACAGCAACGAATATGTTTCTCAATGCATTTGATCGCATTATGCATAGGCTTGTTTGAAATATGCGGAAACATAGCAGCTTTTATAGGCTTTCAAAGACAGCCCAAAAAGTCATCAACATCTTTTTTGTTCCAAACACTGGCTATAACCGATTCTTTTGTGCTTATTTTCTTTTGTCCGTTTGGAATATGGCAAGGCAGTGGGTATCCTTATATACCGGATAGCGTGATTTACTTTTCCGATTATCTTTTGAGTATTGCTGATACTTTTAATGCTTTTGGAAAGATGGCTATTGTGGCATCGAATGGGACCACGGTGATATTGACAATTACCAGATTTATTGCAGTATGTTTTCCCCTGCATGCTTCAAGACAATGTTCAATGAACAGAATACGCTACTATCTTATCGCAATCATTGTCTTTTCAATATCTTTCCACCTTCAGCATTTTATGAAACTTTCGTTAAATCATCAGCGTCAATATTTCCATGTTTTGACACCAATCGTACATTTTGTAGCACCATTGCTCATTATAACAACACTTACAGTAATTCTTATAGTAAAACTCAATAACATGAGCAAGCAACGTACTAGAATGACTCGAAAAGTGAGACAGATAAACAATACCACGAGAGTGCTCATCATTGTAAATATTGTTTTTACAACCTGTTCTTTGCCATGGCCGTTATATTTGGTTATTACAATCAATGAGGATACTTCTATAACCATGTTTGTTTTCAACATAGCAATACCATTCTTTTTTATCGTGAATTCTAGCGTAAATTTTCTTATTTATACAATATTTAGCAAACAGTATCGCGATGCATTTAAACAGAACATTCATTGTTCATGTGTTCGATCTTCAATCGGGTCTCGTAATATGAGACAAACCTGTATTCGAACATGTGTTAGGGAAACGCCAATATAGAGCTCATCATTTGAATAATATATTCCTTAGTTCTTTAGACTTTTATAATTTCAAGAAATATTCAATGTATTTTGTTATTGTTCCAACTTAAGAACGAACTTTGATACTATATCTTTGGTGTATGTTTTTATATACCGCATCAATCATATTAACATCATCTTGGAGAACTTGTTTTACAAATGAATGATGCATTTTGGAAGTTTGCATTTATTTACAGATAGATGTTTGCATGTTTTCTTTTTTCAACAATGTCTGTATAGTGGTATTATATGATAAATGCTTCTGGTTTAATGTACGTGACGTTATTATGTTCGTCAAAGTCACGGTTTCTTGTAATTTTACTTTTAAAATAAATATGGCTACAAATATGTGCAATGCATTTAATGATATATTAAAAATATCACCTCTTTATTGGAATGCCATAAAGATATACTGAAAAATATATAGTAATCAGTATTTTTCATTTCCTATATCTTACCTGCACTAAACCAAAATAAATGTGGCTATTGCTATGATGTTTTAAACTGTTTTATACATATATAAATTATTCCTCATCAAAACGTAGCTACAGGACATTGAAGACTATGTCAATTAAATGAACATCGCTTCTTTTATTTGGCTTAAAACAGTTTTTCGTGAGATACTGACTAAATCTAAGCTACTATAATTGAGTTTAAAATAGCTTTCTTGTGAGATACTAAACCATTTGGCATGGTTAAGTACATAAGATTGTAGAAAAATCAATTCATTCATATGTGATAAACCCGTTCAAAAGTTATATTAAATATATGAATAAATGCGTCATTTGCGTGTTCTATGTGTAATTATGATACTTATTGATGCCGGTAATAATGAGACCAAGTGACATTGATTCAGTGCATTAAAATAATTGCCTCCATAACAGCCTCCATGCCAGCATGCTATCATCATTCTGAAGTTTCACATCGATTTTATTTCTTCAAAATTAGTGCAAAATGTTCTGATTATAAATTGATAATTTTTATGCACATATTATGGCATTATTCATTGCATATTCAGTAACCAATGGATTTTTCAAAACTAAATTTATATCACTTTTGATATCAATTTTCGCAAATCATCTATATCAATTATTTGCCATTAGGAATCACATTAGATATTATAACATATAATGCGTTTCTGGGTAATGATTGTATCTATCTAGGTCTTACTTAAGTGATACGTTATTCACAAATTAACTGTATACGGGCAAAAGAAAGAGAATAATGAATTTCAATAAAACATTAGCATAATTTATTTTGATTAATCTAACCTGTTATCAATATTACATCAGATAAGAGAAGATACACATGGGAATGAGTTTGTCGTATGATGTTTTAACAATATTTATATCAGTTTATATTTTATGGACAATTGAAAAGTATTGTTTAAGAAATATATAAAAAAAATACTTATGGCAAAATATGCAACAGTCAAAACAGTAAGAAATAAAGCTTAAAATGAGGATATTGGACATTAAGGGGCGGTGATCATAGAATGTTCCCAGCTAGTACTCGGTTCATGTAATAGAGATAATCCATAAGAGAGAAAATGATTGTGCATCAAGTGCTGAAGAAAGGGACCATCACTTCCGTGTTAAGTTAAAAGATTATATGTAAGATGTATATTTACCTCTTATATCGCGCAAGCGCATTTATTATAAAAACGTTTATCAAATACATTGTGAATAAATAAATAAAAGATATTAAATATGTTAGAGTAGGTAAATATTTAAAACAAGATATTATTACTTAAGTTGTTGTATGTTTACTGTGCTGTTTGCATTCATACTTCTTTTATGCTTATGCTGGTGACAATATTTACCGTTGTATAAAACTATAACCACTTTTAAAGAGTTTCAATAGAAGTTCAATGAAATAAAACGGTTTTTATTGCATTATTTTTTTATTCACTCAAAATTCTCGGCACTCTTCTAAACTGTGTTTGACCATGGTTCAAGTTAGCTAAATGATAACATTTTTGTATAATTATATACGACTTTCACATGTAAATGGTCTTTCGATGTATTGTTAATCTATCAATGCAGTTGTTCTTTGCTATGAAACTGATGACTCAATATCAGACTGAGAATTACTTTGGGTTTTCTCAATATTGTGACCTAAACATTTCTTCAGTTGTCGAAGTGGTAGATTTATGACTCCAGCCATCATAATAAATGTTCCCGCGATATAAAATGATAAATTGTAGGTTCCAGTTATATCGTATAGGAATCCTAAAACATGTAATTTTGTTTTCTAATTATAAACATATATTTATTTTATTTATATTTATTTAATTTATAAACATATAATTCAATTGGAATATTAGATATATCCACACTTTCGTATATCTTCTTAATTTAATTATCTTAAACGTGCTGTAGTCATTGCACAAAAGGAAAAATAATATCAAACCTGCGAGTGGTGCTCCAAAGAATGTGCTTATTCCTTGTGACAGAACTATCAATCCAAATGAACTCGTTAAAGTATCCAGACCAATTAGGTCTATCAGAATGATAGATCTTAGACATACGAATGCAGCTGAAATAAATAATATGAATGTGAATCGTGTGTATTTATGGTGCATTTGATAAATTTGCATTCATTTTTATTATACAAATTTATTATGATCAATGATATAATCCGCTGATGAATATTGTTTGATATGTTTGAATATAAGTAATCAGAACCAATATCTTAATTTCAGAAAAAATATATATATTGTATCAATTTCCGCAACCTTGCTAAAGTGAATAAATATAAAGTGAAATTAATAAAACAATGATGCAATGAACTGAACTTATCTTACCTATGCACATGCCAAATACCAGAGCATACACTGTTAGCATGGAGAAGTTGACACAAAACGGACAGAGTATGGTTGCCACTCCCCCAACAATTAAACATAAATTGTTCAGTAGCAGACAATCCATCCAAGATCGATCAGAGAGCCAACCTTTATTTATCATGTTTAATCATTAATCTCTTTGTGTATGTAAAATGCGAATTGATAAGCAATTTGGTACATTTATTATCTTGGTTGATAGAAATTTTAATAATAATTTAGTCACACACTGCATTTAACTTATTTTAGTTTATGATGTGATAACTATATTTTTGTGTTTATTTGGTTTTTGAAACCAATCATAATAGTAAAACCATTGCGGTACGCAATCATATGTGTTTTGCATTGAAAGAGCTAATGCTGTTTTTCAAAAGATTTGTTGATCCAAAACAAAGTATCGTGTTTACTTACCAGCAAGTATTCTTCCGACTGTATTGGTAATTCCCAGTATACTGAGCAAGAAGGCTGCGTCATCCTGTGAGTATCCCAATCCAATAGCCTTGTCCGGCAAATACGTGAAGGGAACAAAGAACCCTGAGTAGTACATGCAGACAAGGAGTGTTGTCCTACTTGTTTAGTAGGACATATTTTGTTTTCAAATTTATAACGAATTTATAATATAGTGATTTAATGTTATAAGTAAAGCATCATGTTTTGCAATTGTGTTTCCTTTCATGAACAGTAAAATCAAAACAAAATAATTTGGTTAATTAAAACAATCAAGTAAAATCATCCATGTCATAATAACAATTTAATTTAAAATGTCGCATATAATTATCATTTATTCTAATTACTTATGCAATTACTAGGTATCATCAATGATATATAATTTAAATATTTAAGCTTATTTACCTGCCATACATAGGACACACGAAAGCGCATAAATATCGAAAACTGGATTCTTAAGGACAGATATATTCATGCTTTCTGTAACTGTTGATACAAAGTTCTTGATTGAAGAACATAATTTGTTTCCTTTATTTTCTGGTGTAAATGCTGTTTCACCATTGGAAATTCCATTGTTTTCCATTTCTGTTTCGAGGAATTCTTTGCAAATTTCCATGTTTTCTAATTCTGGTGACGATTCTGAATAGTGCTTTAAGCGCCATTTCTTCTTACACTTGGCAATTTCTTTTTCGGTTAAAGGCCTAAAGATATAAAATTAACAAAACTTTGCAGTTGGGCATAATTAAACCTTTTTTAATATATATTTTCTGTTCATTATCTAATTAGGATCCAGTGTTTAATAATATATACATCAACTAAATAATATATATACTATATTATAGCTCAATGATAAAATATCAAAATTCAATTTGCTCAAAGTAAAGAATCAACATACCTGTATAACGAACCCATAACGGCACCATTTAGTACAATTCCAGCCACTATCCATTGTGAACCTCGCCATCCATACAGATATAGTAAATAGTTACACAATGGCGCTAAAATAAATGTACCTATTCCCGATCCACATGTAGCAATTCCTGTGGCCAACGCTCGTTTGTGGTCAAAATAAAAACCAACCATGAGAATTGAGGGTAGGTATAGTAATCCGAATCCAATTCCTGAAAAGTAAACATTTATATCTGACTTGATGAAACTAAGTAACATTTATGCAAGAAAATCATTGTTTGCTTTGAGTGTTAGGTGTTTATTACAAACACAAAATATTATTTGGCCTATTCTTGAATAATTAAATTTTCTGGTCATTATATATCTTTATATTTCATTGTTATACACGGTATAATAATCAACAAACGATCGACCCTTATTTCTTACCCATAATTTATTGACAAAATGGGTTATAAGATTACCTCCTAAAATACCATAGGTGAGGATCATTTGATTTACATTATTCGAAAATGTACAGCTGACGAATGCACAGCAAGACCATACTGCACCGACAATAGATACTGGTCGTCCTCCAAACATCTTGCAAAACGCACCCGCGATAGGTCCTAGATAAACAAATAATATAAGAGTTGACATTGCATATTAACATTGAATAGAGTACATATTATTTTCAAGAGCATTTGGTGAATTGACTTTGAATTATGAGATTATATCGTGATAAGTTATTTGATACATATAAAAGTGAATATCTATATGGTTAGTTCATAGCAATTACAGTCAATTTATGCAAACTTAGACTTAAAGATCGGTAATATCAATTACATTATTCTACCACTTATTTTATCTTAATTAATGTGGTTAATTTAAATCGAAAAAAACGTATTTGACCCATAAAAATGCAGAAATGCTTTCCGCTGAAAAGTTATTGCATAATATAAAAACAGCAAATTTGAATAACTCATACATTCTATGTTACAATTATATCAAAGGAGCAACGTTATAAGCATCTATATAAATTATATTTTCATAGTTCTGGTTTAAATAAATTGTTAAAAAGAAAGCCGTGTACCCATTATCATATAAGTTCCATTTAGAATACTTCCTATCCATGCTGTCTTTCCTCTACTTTCTTGAAAATAATCCAAAAACTCCAAATAAAATATCCCAAATGCAAAACAAACACCGTCCACTATAACGTTTGTAATAAACGAGGCGATTAAAACTATCCATGAATATCCACCGTCCGGAGCAACAGGCTCTTTCTGTTCGGGCTTTTTGGATTTATTTGAACCATTTGACATCGTTCCATTTTTAGTCATTGTGTATGCTTATAAAGACAATAATTCTTAATACTGTTCAATGTTTCACATATATTAGGTAAATGATATATAAGTGATCGGCCTTACACTTATAAGTGGTTTGCTGAAGAGGCATTTATCATCAAATCACAAGATAACGAATATAATGTATAACGATATACTACTTCAATCTTTATCAAAACAGCTGACTGTTTTGTATGATTTATGCTTATTTCGAGACAAGTGGAGTAAGTGATTACATCAGTATTTATTATAAACCTTATAATATGTCAACAACGAAAACACAACAACGACTAAAGGGATTTCCGATCGATTCATTGAATATTCAAATTTGATAATTTGTAAATAACAACAGATCATTATCGTTATTTGAAATAGTAGGCATATTATTGTTGCATGATAGATTTTTATTAATCTTATTTATCAAATTTAAGACATAATATATTTGCAAGCTATTTGGTATCCTTATGACACATAGTTGCGAAACATATGCATGTATTTATTGAAATGCACCTTACTGAGCGGTTTTGACAAACATATTGCTAATGCATAGAAGGAATTGACAAGAATATTTGAAAGATTTGAACAAACTACAATATATTTTCTATTTTGAAATATAATCAATGCTAAACTATACTCAAGCCATTTGACAAATAATCAATCCAACCATAACAGTAGCCTTTGAATTGAATAGCGTAGTTATTGTCAGGTTATGTCTCGTTATTGGTCAGAATGATTGAAAGGTTTGAAGGAACAAAAATATATTTCGTGTTTTAAATATCATCACTGATAAATTATACTATAACCAATAGAAAAATAATCACTCATCAAACATTGTTGCCTTCGAATCCAATACCATATATCTTGTCTGATTATCTCTCGTCGATCTTTACTGTTTAAGGTCAAATTTGTTTGAGACTTCCCCTTGATCTACATTTTTTACAATGGCAATTGCCTACCTGTGATATGGTTAAGTGAAACATTCACGTTTACTAGATATCAACAAAGACATGTATGTCACGCGTTATAATGTGATAATACTCCAGCATTACCTTGCAATATTTGGCATAGACTTTCAACTATTATTAAACTTTTATATTTCAATAGATACATATGCACTTTCCTATCTAAAGAATAAACAATTGCATTTAGGCTGTGAAAATATATTGCGCATAAACATTATTGAGAGTGTTTAAATAAGTTTTATAGAATCATAAGCATATATTTATTGCAACTTGTCATTCTTCATAGTCATATATACCAATCTTTTAAAACTATTTTACTCTGATGTCGCATTATTTAATGAATAAAGCATACGAAAAAAATAACTATTGTGATCAAAATCTAAATGATCTTATAAATCAGTTGGTGAAAGGTTAATGGAAATGGTTTTAACTTTGGTTTACTTATTTTACTTGATTATAGCATGATATATTATTTTAATAGTTTTTATTGTCGGAGTTCTTTTATTTTGAAATAGTTTGTATTGAACATTCAATAGTACTGCAAAATTTACCCTCTTTGATATGTTTTTTTATGAAAATAAGCTGTAATTGGTATTAACTGGTCACGTTGCTTTGGATTTTTTAAAGCAATTTGAAGAGCTTAATTTTGCTACGCCTGCTTCAAACATCTATAACATGCATGCAAATAGAGCAATTGAGTGACAGATATATGAACATATTATTTTATATAACAATTTAAATATAATTATATCGAGGACTTATTTGAATGCCAAATCAATTTCAAAAATAAATATTACAAAGTGAGTGTTGTTTTTTATGATTTGTAGATTTTCTGTGCTATGATATTGCAACAATTATAATAAGAAAGCACAATATTTTATTTATAAATCCATCTATAAAATTTGAATATTTCAAATGCTCATGACAATGAGGTACGTATATGTTGGATACATATTAGTTTTTTTTGTATATATATTATGATAAACTGCAGGAATATCTTAAAACTTAAGCTGCTATATAAAATCGTCCGACATCGTGTTAGTCGCAAGATACTATAAAGCGTGTTTGGATTCAAAGTTTAGTTTAATTTTCACTTTTTCTCAGATGTTTTACATTCGCTCAATATTTTTATCATTTTTTTAAAAAGGTATCTCTTGAATAGGGTGATTGCTTGCAAGCAGACTTTTCCCATGTATGCTATTCACTCTGAAGAAATGAGTAACAAATGATAATAGCATGGATAGATTTCAGTATGTATGGGATTCAACATAACCAGTTACTTACAAATACTTCAAACATTTTACCTATGCGGATAGCATATATATGTCAAAATCTCAGAAGTAATAGAGAGTTTGGGCAAAAAATGTCACACCGGGATGACGGTGTTTTTGTAAATACATTTTAATCTTTACCCAAAAATCCAACCACTAAACATGCTAATAATAATAAAAACATTGATTCAAACAACTAATAAATTCAGTTAATTTATTTTGCCAAATGTTAGGCAGCATAATTTCATTGAATAACTTAGGTTTAAGTCATAATAAATTGGGTTATGATTAAAATCTGCTGAACGAAACACAGTCATCCCGAAAGAACATTTTTTTGCCCAAACTCTCTAATAACCAATTAAGTAAAAATTACGTGCGAACTACAAAAAAGTGTCATTTTCCAGATTGATATAAGCCAAATGTACCTATATATATATATATCATGGGTTTCAGTTTGATAAAGAATTCGAGGAGTGTTATTCTATCTAATTAGTATGTGGTGATTGCTATATGTACAGATATTTTGGTTATGTTTTATTTAAATCGTTCAAATAGTTTTATTCATTGATACAGTTGTCAATAGCATGTGAACATAGTTTATATAAAAATAGTTTAGTAAGATTTCAGGCTCAATTCTTGAACAAGCATTATGCTTCCTATTTAATAGTTTCTAACTTTGCATAAAAATATTGAATGATTTTAAATGTGTGAAATAGAGAGGTTGGGCAGATTGTTTCAATTCGATAAAGGTTAGTAAAAGTTAGTTAAAAATATGTTTGGAGTTTATGGATAATACTTAAGTGCAACCACCATGAGCATTGCATAGATAACAAAATCAAGTTAATCAACATGCATAAGGTGCATTACCAAAAGTGTCACCCTGAAAAAATATTTTTTTTTGCCCGACCTATCTATTTGCGATTGGAAATAGTTTCTGTTTCTGTTCATATACAACCCAAAATCCCATTAGGGCATTATCGGGTCGGGACCAAAGTCTTCCACTGTCCGGATTTCCCCTGCTCTTTTCGATAAGACAGTGAAGGGTCTTTAACGTGCCAGGGACATGACCCGTACATGGCACCTCCAGCTTTACCTCCCTTGCGAAGGACAATACTTATCCCAAAATTTATTTGTAAATCTAAACATCTTAGATGCAAATCTCATTCCATCATTATTTTTTTAAATTGTAATTAACCATTTATTATATATTTTTTCATTTTAAAATATTATTCTAAATACGGATTAGATTCAAAATAGCCACTCTGTTGTGTATGTTTCTATGTTTGATCGCCCCCAAAATATTTTATATAAGAATTTAACAAGCTGTATACAAACACGGAAGTAAAACTTTCTGAACAAACCAAAGATTAAACATGATTTTACTCGAATTTAATAACAGAATAGTCGAGGAGACACTGACACAAAAACTTGGCCATGTCTTAGCTGGGTAAGAACGTCATTTATTGATCATTTTATTTGACTATTGATAAAAAACTAGGCATTTTATACAAGCATCGATGCCGGCTTCCGGCGTTGGACTTGAAGTCCCGATACCTCGTCCTAGCCGATACGCTAGTAAAGTTTAATACCATGCAGCTGATATATATCGTAATGTTCTCCCTTTTAAACAGATGATTTCATTGAACGAAAATACATGCGTTTTTTTCCTGTTTATCAGAATTTATATGTTCCATGTCCTAGACCCGATGCTTTACTCGTATAACTTGTACGAGACAAGTCAAGTATTTAGATGTACAAGGGAAGCCATATGTAGTATGCCTATGTGCGAATGAGACAAATAATAACACATTTTACTTTTTTAATTTACCGAAATCAACGTACGTAAGTGCTGTAACGTCAACGTTACCGTTGATCATACAGTATCATTAGCCCCAAGCCAACCAATTAGGCTGAGGGCTATTGATATCCCCCATTCCGTCCGTCTGTTAACATTTGAGATGCAGTAGTTTGTCCGCGGCATTTTTGTATGAAGCCTTTGTCCTAGGGTTCTGAAACTTCACACAGTGAAATACTATTTATTGTAGATGTGCAACGTCGAGGTTTCAGTTTGATCGACCAAAGAATATCAAAGAAAGATGTTGTGAGAAAGACGTTGTGAGAATGATGTTGTGAGAAAGATATTTATTTTGACCTGCTTCTTTCAATCGACAAATATTCGTGATAAAGAATGTTTTGCATAGGCTGGGGGCTTTGCATCTCTGATGCCTATGTTTTTTGGAAAAAAGTTTAATGACAAAACGAACTATTGTATAATGCACACTTTTTATTATCATTGCCATAAACATACGTGGAGCTTTGGTTGTGATAACACAATGTTGCCTTTGACAAATAGCATGACTTGATAAAATGTTTAACTTCCTTATTGCATATTTTAAGAAACAAACCTGAGGCTGTAGATATCACTGTGGCCGACTTCGATGGCGTCCTGTACCACATCGCGAATCCTGGCGGAGATAAATCCAAGATCATGGTAATGTTATTAAGTAGAACACAATTGATTGAACTAGGTTGGGTTCATATAACAATTTAACTCGTTCGCACCTACCGCTAGCTTTATTTATGAGCATAGTTTTAATAGGGCAGGGTTAAAACGTGTGTATTATGAAGTTTGAGAATCATGAGGAAAAATACCTGAAGCTACGCAACCTAGTTTCATACATATTTTTTTTATACCACCAAACCATCTCTTTTTGCATACATTAATTTGGTTCATTGCCTTACAGGTTTCCATCTCGCTCAAATTCTATAAAGATCTACAGGAGCATGGTGCGGATACTTTAATGCAGCGCGAGTATGGATCGTACCTCGTACCCACCGAAGACGGCAAGTATTCTTCCTTTGTTTGAGTGGTAGTGGTTGTTAGGACCGAAACCCAAAGGTTGGGGCTTATGTAGTTTGGGTGTCCGTCAGTCTGTATCGTATCTGGTAGATGGTAACAGCTTAACTTTTGTTTGAGTCTATGGGAGGGGTGGGATTTACATCGAATGAATCCCATCGAAAAAAAAGGAGTTCATTGTTTGGCATTGTTAAAATAATAGAAATATACATTTACAAGAAGTTTGAAAAACGAATCAACGCAAGCTATCATTTTGCGGTATGCATTAGTTAAAGTGTTATGTATTACAGTTTTTTCGTGTTTGGTCAGACTGAGTTTGCATATTAAAGTAACAGTTCATACACTTTCTTTCAGGTTTCAGCGTATCTTTGCAACTCGACCTCGAGAACATTCCACAAGATCACGAAAGTGTTATCAAGAAGTTTGGCATGCTCAAGCGTAACTGTTTTGCTTCCGTTTTTGAGAAATACTTCGAGTTCCAAAAGAATGGCGAGTCTGGGCGAAAAACGGCCATTATCCATTACAGAGATGACGAAACCCTGTAGGTTTTGCTTGTATAAGCATCGAGCTTATAAGTAATCTTTTATTTGTGCGAATGAAATCAGGGCAACTATATCGATAACATATCCGAAGACTAGATCAGCTACATTACGTAATCTAAAAAGTTTTGAATCATTACTTGAATAACTCAAGATGTGCTCACAGAATAGGTAAATTGCAAATATTACCGTTAAAGAACAAAATAACGATCCCATGAATATGCAATGTGCATTCAAAAGTAAATATAGGTATGCATAGTATAAATAAAAAAATGTGCGCAAAACAATGATCCATGTATTATTTATAGTATTACATCAAATGTTTCCAGCTACGTTAATGCACAGAAAGACCGCGTCACTGTGATCTTCAGTACCGTGTTTAAGGACGCAGATGATGTAGTTATCGGCAAAGTATTCATGCAGGCAAGTCTATCGACTTCAATTGCCTTTTATCACTGCTTTTAGGTTTATTCGATTAGAATGGGTATTTACCTGGTTAAAAACGTAGTTATTGACATAATATTAAGCTGTTTAATTCCATGCATAAAACTGTAAAACGTATGGGAAGCAATTGTCAAAATCGGGATATATTTTACCAATATTGTAAAATTTTTCTCAAAGTGTCCTTATTATGACTTATCTGACACCTCTTAATTTTTCCCTTTAATAAATAAAATTAAACCTCTAAATTTAGGAATTCAAAGAAGGACGAAGGAACTTCCAACAAGCACCCCAAGTGCTCTTTAGTCACAAGGATCCTCCTCTGGAGCTGAAGGGCACCAATGCAGCCACTGGGGAAAACATCTGCTACGTCACATTTGGTAATTTTGAATAAATGTAGGGTTTCGCGTATATTAATATAATTGATAAATACACGTTAGGGTATTTTAGTGCTTAAATATTGTTTTTTTTTTTTCAAAATGTACTTCAGAGTTTGGCGGAATAACGGCTTCGTGTTATGTACTTAAATAAGACTCCAACATGTGATCATAACGTTAACAAGTTGAATCACTTGGAAATCCTATTTCCATATAATATATGATCAATTCAAAGCTTGTTTATTTGCGATTATCACATGTAATTATATAGGCAGCGTCATTTTCATTTATAGCGACAAGTATTTGAGTTTTAAATAACAATTGTAACCGTTTTACAAGCAACGACAATAAACCACGAATGGTTGAAAAGTCTTGTAAAGCATGAAATTGACAACAAAAATCATTGCAATTAAAACATAATTTTGTTTTTGTGTTTTTTTGTTGACAGTTCTCTTTCCTCGACACATATGCGACGAAGCCAAAGATAACACGATCAACTTGATTCACACGCTGCGCAACTACCTTCACTACCACATCAAGTGCTCAAAGGTGAGTTTATAAATACGTGGCATGTTCAGTGATGTATTTAATACCCGGCCACTGTACATAATATACCCTCTACTCTAGGTAATTATGCTCGCTACTTTCATTCTAAAATATATATATATTTATATATATATAAGGCTCGAAATTCTCTTCTTGTTTTTCGCGTAGGCCCTTTGAAAAAAATGTAAAACCGTGCTTTTTTTTTCGCTTGC
>LQRL01120766.1:0-11971 GCA_001703475.1 Hydroides elegans
ACTTGATCGAGTATCATTAATTTGTACAAATTGCTTACGACCTGTGAGGTAGCTTTTTAACCATTCAAATGTTACCCCTCTGAATCCATAATGTTCTAATGTTCTAATTATCGCCCAAAATTTCCGATTTTGTCCGAAACACTTAACATATAAGCCATAATAATTTTTATAAAACCACCTTGAACCAAACATATTAACATATTATTTATTTGTGTAATTTAATAAATACTGTGGCTCAGATTTTTCTTATTACCTTTCTGGCTGCCATTTTTTGTTTACGTTTTTAAATCGAGTTTACAAAAAAGCACGGCCACTGCTTGTGCGATTCTGAAAATGGAGTAATAATAGAGAGTTTGTGCTTATATAAAAAATGTGTTAACAGCCTGAATTTCCCAAATATAAACACACTGGCTGTTACTGATTTGTTTACGTTATTCTTACGTCATTTTAGTGAATTTCCCATACATGCACAACCTCTCTAATCACATAAGTGATCACATTGTTTTAGAAATGATCTTTAATCATTTTGTCAATTCTGGACAACCGTTAAAATTTATTTAAAGGCAACACACAGATTTAAAAACAATATATATGTATATCAATAACCATATTTGGCCTACAAAAATTAACATGGTCATTGGAACCAGACACCCCGATAGACTGGACAGTTCAGTTACTCAGACGGATTTGTTTTCCTAGTCCCGTTTTATTTCTCACTTGTTTAGAATATAATAAAATTGAAAACAGTGTCTCCTTGGCAAATGGACGCAATAATTGAAACACAAAAAACAATATATAGGAATATCAATATGTTACCCGCCGAATCCAAACAGTGATCGCTTCGTCAACGCAAATAAATATCCTTTTAATTCGCATTTGACAGCTTATTAGTTTGTGTTATCATGTATGATGGGGAAATAAAACCTTAAAGGAGTCCTATATATCATTTTATATTTCTGTAGCTCACTGACCATACTCCATACAAATTATTAGCTAAGACAATCGATCGGAATACCTCCCTAACTGTGGCGATGTAATAACCCTCAACACGCCATTCGTCTCCACTGGTCCCGGTTCATTATCAGGGAGGCGTTTTCTTCCACATAGCTTCTCAAATAAAATAGTAACTTATATTCTGTCTTTTAAAATTAGATAAAGTGTAACCAACAATTATCATTCCAATCTATATTATTAGATAGAAGGATATAATAGATACGTTCTTGACACCAAGGAAGTTGCTTTATAACAACACTAATCATATATGTTTCAAAAATTGCATATGCTATTTGAAAGAGAAATAATTTAATTTCTGGTCCATCTCATTTTAGTTTTCATAATAAATGTTGATTACCAAAATTAAAACAAAATCAATTGCAATCAATCAATGTTGAGATTCATAAAATATATAGGAGGTAGCATAGTGGTAAGTTCGCAAGGTCCCGGGTTCAAATGCGACTTAGAAAGGTTGCTGGGGATTGTGTATTTGTAAAACAACGTATTGAAAAGACGATGGGTTCTATTTGTTTCCCAAAATCGGTATACACCTGTTACCATACAGTTTTGGACTTTCCTTTATAACGGAAATATAATCGAAAAATTATGTAAATTTGACTGGGTAAAACGCATATATATTTAGCTGACTCGACAATTTCTTGCGCGCCACAATGTGACATCACTATCAAATATAACATATTAAGCAAATCCACTGAACTAGCTTCACCCGACATTATGTTTTGGACCATAATCTAAGAAACACACCAATTGTATATTTTGTTTGGTTTTACGATCATTGTGGCTTCAGTATCATCATGCACATTTCATTCCTTCTCTTAATATTATAAATAAATGAAAATGAATGAAACTCATAAACTTAGGCAAATTGATTTTAAACATGGATATTTTCTACAGTTTCCTCAACATACGTGACACTGTATATATCAATGACATCAATTAACGAATCGAAAAACAAGATAAACACAGCGCTTGATATAACGAAGTATAATTTTGATCGGTAACAATTCTAATTGGTGTATCATTATGAAATGTCATAAATTCTATTATTTTCCTATCTATAAACATGCACAAGGTAAAGGAGCCTCAATCTCACTACTTTTTTATACACACAAATATACGTAGCAAAATCCTAATAACAAGAATAAC
Organism: Hydroides elegans; assembly: GCA_001703475.1. Classification (NCBI taxonomy): domain Eukaryota; kingdom Metazoa; phylum Annelida; class Polychaeta; order Sabellida; family Serpulidae; genus Hydroides; species Hydroides elegans. Next base: position 2,161 of record LQRL01120766.1, read on the forward strand.
AAATAAATATTAAATGATACCATATGATGTTAGTTCTGTTATTTAGCGTGTCGTTCTTAAACCACTTGCATTTGAATTATTGTAACTTAGATTTGAATTGGAGCTTTATCTAAACATATAATATTTAAAAAGTGGCTGGCATTTTATGATAACGTTGCCATTGCACTGCTTTATATCTAGTTCACAGCCATTACTTATTTTCTAATAATTACCGAATATATATGAATATAATTAATAGATCTTTATAAATCAATTTCACATTTAAATATGGTATAATCAATTTGTTAAACTTTTGCGAATTATAATCAGATGACAATAAAATAACAAAAAAAGATAATCAATAGCTTCTTCAATACAATGAAGTATATGAAATCATGTTCGTGTCTTAAAATTAATGGATACTTATAAATCAAAAATAATATTAGTTTTTTGGACAAATTATCTTTTTTCAAACTTGTATATTATTGCTTTAATAATTAGATAACACATAAACACATGTAAATAAACTAGTTTTAATGTATATAACGTAGTTAAATTTATCAGCCTCTAAGCGATTTCCTCCCAGTCGCTTATTTGCAACAGGCAAACGATATATTCAACCTTATTATATCATAATGATATAATAGTTGACATATTTGATTCATGTAATCATTAACCTTATTATAAAACAAGTCCTAAACGACATACTTATAAGGCTATTGTTTGTAACGTCATTGATTTGGTACTAAATTTTTGAATCTTTGTATCATATTTTACTGATAATAAGAACAAAACTCCCTTTCAAATAATACATTTCATTGAAATTAAACCCCTGATTTGTCTGCGAGCTAGTATAAAAGCCATTGACAAAATATAAAAAGAAGCTTTTAGCGGCAATATTCAAGTTGCTCTTTCTCTATCACCCATGAGGTAATAATCTTGTCAACATTGGCTCATATAGGCACTATATTTGACCTAACAGCATGATGTAGCCTAATTCAATTGGTAATAAAGTCCCTCATTTTCCGTTCCATGATGACATCGTTGGCGGTAATGCTTTTCATTTAAGCTAATTGAAATCACTCATAGTGGCTTTGAGGTAGCTTGTTCCCTTCCCCTTCACTGCACTCCTAAATGATTTAGAAACCATCGCCAATTCGTTTCATGCTTTCTGTTAATGTTCTTGAAGCCAATTAATTAGTGGCGAATTTACCGAGAGCCATTAAGTGCCGATCCCGCAGTACCTTGTCGCTTCTAGAACATCAATCATCCATGAATTTGATAATTATTTAAACTCTGCAAACAATTTGCCGTGATTCTATTGCTTTGTTGCTATCAAAGTAAAAGCTTTTTAGCAATCTAGCGCTTCTATGAGCTATCAAAATGGCGTTTTATTATGGACTTGGTACAGTTAACTGTGAAGGTAGCAAGTACAGGTAATCGGATAAAGTCATATAGAAACCATCAACAAGTAATGCACTTTCGCAGGCCGTAAATTACACAATAGGCATCGATGTTTAATTATGTAATGTTTCAATGAATATCCAGCTCCAATAAAGTAGTAGCCAATGTGCTTTGTTTGAACCAATAATAAATTGTATTAGAATTCGATAATATTTCTTGCAAACTAGATTTTGATGCTTTATGTTCATATCAGAGATTAATGTACCTTTTACTCCAACGCGACAGTCTTGTCGAATATTTTTTTTAAGATGCGCCCGTTCTGGTGCAAACTTCTTAATCCTGATCATAACATAATCTACTATATAACACTTTCATTGATTTTATTATCAATTACGTATACATACTTCAGTAAAAAATCAGATTTTACCTATTAAAATGTTGCAAAGTTTGTTTACAGTAAATGCTGATTTTTATATCCTAACTTTGTTTTATATGTGTCTTTTTTTAGTGTCGGACTGTTTGATTGTCACATACTATTTTAATAAGTAATTTCAGAGCAAATAAAAAATATTAACTGCATGCATTTACATCATTCGAGTTTTGAGTAATGTTAATTGTCTAGATGTTGTAGCGTCTACATATATCAACTTATCAAAACAAAACTTAATGATTGCAAGCGTAAAGGAACTAAGCCTTTGAGTAACATTATAAGTTTCCTTGTATTTTCGGTGTTCTGTTATCCATCAATTGCTAAAAAAACGATATAAATAATTTTCTTCTGAAAAAGGTGTTCTCGAAAAAAACTAAAAAATCAAGGTTTTCTATACAAGTTATATCTTATATTAAATTTCCCAACTATATTATATGAGAATATGTTTTTTTTCCAATATATGATGGATAGGTAGACATTATATATAAAAGCTTTGCAAAATCAAACCTAGTGGTAATATTGTGAAAAGTACAGCTAAGTTTTATATAAATCTTATTACATAACAAACATACATAAATTGTTTATTATCTGAATTTTACAATAGTTTAATATGCTATCATAACACAAGGTACCCAGCGTTGTTTCTGTAATATATATGTGAGCGCGAAACATTGATTTCAGCGAAACTTTAATTTGGCTAACGAAAGATTAATTTCTCCGATTATGTTTTTTTTTTAAATATACACTTGAGATACATAAAAGGTCATACTTTGGATTTGGCCTCAATTATTATGTTTCATGTATCTATTGATCTAATTTGATGTTTTAATGGCATGAAGAATACTACCAGAGAGGATTATCCGTCAGTTCAATCATGAACTGAACTTGGGGATTAATCGGCTTATTTCGATTACATCATTGAATAGAATTCCATAAACAGCTTGAGATAGATTGGTTAGTGATCTATGAATACAGTAAACGCGCTTTATAACTTTGCATCGTGCGGGCGTGCGGGCGTGCGCACGATAGGATTTTAGCGTGGACAAATTTCGATTTAAGCGTGGAGTGATTTAAGCGTGCGGGCGTGCGAGCGTGCGGGCGTGCGAGCGTGCGGGCGCGGATAAACAAACATTATCATGTCGAATGTCTATATTATATTTGATAAAAAGCTGTATAATATAACACATATATAAAGAATAAATTCTTAATAATTAAACAATATTATTCTAAGTAGCTATCTATTCGACCGGCCCCATGTACCTCATCATTAAGACTGTTTTAAGTGATTCTTAAGTTAAGACAATTTAGTATGAGTTTTAGCTTATAGATGTTCACTTTCAATTCCTTAAGCAGACTAAACTGAATTATAAACTTATGTTGGAACGACCGATTTTGATGTTTTACAGTGTTATTCAATATTGAAGTTGCTGCCATTATTATGAGAATATAACGCATGAACTATTTATCATTTTCACAAAATGAATTATTTATTTACTAGAGTAAAAGTAAATGTCAGAAAATAGTGAAAATATTTTCACACTCATTCATTTCTTAAAATTATAATTAAGGGTAACTTAATGTACACTTATTCGTTATTTCTTATAATTATAAAAAGGGGTTATTTAATGTACATGTTCTCTTTAACAAATATGTATACATAAAATAATACTTCGATATTAGATAATAGATTGCTTGGAGATCAATCTAATCGTAATATGGGAATTAAAATAGGGGGTAAATGTATTGGTTTGGTAGCTGCTCAAGTGATAAGCAAGGCATATAGCAGAATGATGAATGGTTATGCCTTGCCTCTTTTATATACACACACATAAGCGTGCGGGCGTGCGGGCGTGCAGGCGTGCAGGCGTGCGGGCGTGCGAGCGTGGACAAAAATGAAATTAAGCGTGGAGTAATAAGCGTGCGGGCGTGGAGTGTTAAGCGTGCGGGCGTGCAGTGGCAAAGTTATAAAGCGCGTTTACTGTATGTTGCTATACATATGTATAAGATAAACTGTAATAAAAAAAAACTTATAAATAACATTACGACACAGAATACTTACATGATTCGAAAAAAAATCGCTAGCAAAATTAAAGTTTCGCAGGAAAATAATCTTACGCGCTAACATAAATATTATGTTGATATATCTCTCTTGCTGTGGTTTTTAAAGAGAAGAATAGACGAATTGTTGTTTCTTACATTTTAAGTATTTCCTGGCATTTTATATGAATAAGGCTCAATCCATAAACATAAAAAATATCACATAAAATTAAAATACAAATTGAAGTGTATAATTTGCTAGAAAGCAAATATTTGGTACAAATATTTTCTACATATATCTATTTTATTCTATCTTTATCTGAATAATTTTATGTAGATTTGCTAACATAATGTACCCTTTATTTTTGCTGTCAAAATTAAAAAAAATAAAAGCATTCCATAGCTACAAATGATAATCATGTCATAAAACGCATTACTTAATCAAGCTTCAAATCGATTTTATTAAGACAATGGCCACTTTCATTTTTATATTCAATCAAACTTTAGAAAAATAAAATCATTTTGACACGCTATTTGAAAGGGGCGAAATAGTAGTTAGATCTGCTACAATATGATGATGTGAAAAATGCTCAAGACTCTGTACAGAATGAAAAGTTCGCGCATCAAACCACAATTTTGTTGCGCAATCTTTGTGGTAAGGTGTTCGCGCAAAACTTAAAATTTCAAATAAATCCTTACGTTTCAAAATCGAATTATTTATAATGTATGATAAAAAATGTGTGTCAATTACCAAATATAGGCAAGCTACATTAAAAAATACGTCAAAAAAATTGATTTTTGTGATTGTTTTTACTGAAACTTATATGTTTTCCTGCTCAAAATGAGAAGCGCGTTTAAGACAGTCCGAGTGTTCATATGAAGAGTGAACATAATCTCAATACAAACATTGGTCCGAAAACCTGTCGCCGTTTTTGAATGAAAACATAGTACTTTATCCCTTGTGTTCATCCGTTTTCGCATTAAATTTAGCTGCGATTTATTAATCGGCCAGTACATTCTGTGACATAATAAACATTTCAAAAATGCCTAACATTAAATTGGAGAAACAAATTTCCTTTTATTGTTAAAACAAAGTGTAGGACGAAAACCGATGATCACTCGTTGTGACTGTTCGCGTATAGAATATGCGTGGTTTTTAGGTCCGTTCAGTAAGAACTTTTCGGGGTTAAAAAACTGACCAGTCACGAAATCACTGCCCTTCAATTTTTCGCAAAAGTGTGAATTTTCAAAGTAACCATAAGTAAAAAAGAATTGATGAATTATTATCTTTGATATAAATGTGTGCCAAATTCCAAATTTAGTCATGCTGCTGCAACAAATAACACCACAACATTAATTTTAATGATAATTTTACGTTGAAACTTACCGGTTTTCTAGCTCATAATGAGAAGCGCAATTGACACGCGATCAAGACAGTCCGAGTGTTCAGTAAGAGCGCGAATATTCTTTTAATCCAAACAATGGCCGAAATACCTGTCGCATATTTGTACTTAAAACATAACAAATAATGCTGGTTATTTTCGCAGATTCTATGTGCGATCGTCTGTTTCGCTCAAGGTTTCATTTGATTAGGGATTATTATTGAAAAGATCAAACTTATCGATTGTGGCAATGCTTAAACCTATGAAAAATAGACCTAAACACAGCGCGTAAATGAATTTCATTGTGAACACTTTTTAAACTGTTCGCGCATAAAATATGAGCAATACTTTCATACTGAACGGACCTTTTTTCGTTCTGTACAGAGATTAAGCGACACATATACATTGTTTAGTTGGTGTTTTAATATGAATTTCCGAATATAGTCTTCTTCTCTATACACTTAAAGCTCTGTACAGAATGAACTTTTCGCCGTTTTTTATTACTATATGAAAAATTTATGTTGTTTATTATATGTGAAAGTTTGGTTGCATTATTTCTAATGGTTGCTTTGATATTGAACCTAAAGTAAAAATCGCGGCGATTTTCACACATTATGCAATATCTATGCACTTACTAGTTGAAATGCAACCAAACTTTCACACATGATTAACAACATAACAATGGTTCATATAAAAATAAACAAATACTATAAAACAATCATAAACAAGTTATTTAGCAAGTTGTTGATATTTTAGCGCGAAATTTGAACGGCGAATCTTTCATTCTGTGCCGAGCTAAACTCAAATAAAGAACATTTGTTTCTATATCATCAAAATGTTAAAAGCATTATTAAATCATGTTATGTTTTTCGAAGTAATTTGAAATTGTTTTATTAGCTGCTATAATTTAAGGGTCATGGAAAATAAACAAACAAATATTATTTGTATAGAATATGTTCTTATGTCGAAATATGACGACATCCTTGTATAGAAAACTTAGGCTGTCTTGACCTAGGGACCGATGTATCTGTTCTGGGAGGGCCGAAGTGTTCAAAAGAGGCCGAGGTTGTAGTGGTGGAAAGGTCTTGTCACCGTACTCAATAAATGATCCAATGGGTAATCCTGATTACATGCCTCAAGATCTGCCCGAGTAGATATATTTTCCATCGAGAAGGCCTATAATTCTATGCTTTAGTTCCCGTCGTATTGTTTCTATTTGCGACATCAAATAGTTCTATCTGGAAATAAATCATATGATACAATTAAACAACATTACTTGTTGATAATTAGATTCAATATATGTGTAATATGAATCCGGGTCAAAAAGTCTCCGGCCAAAACGATTCCAGCCATAAAGTCTCCAAAAGTGACACCATGTGCCAAAAAGTTTCTGGTCAAAAAGTTTCCCGCCGTAAAGTTTCTAATCATGAATGTTCTAACATATGGGCCTTGGGCAAAATAATTTCGGGTAATTACAAAGAAATAAATCTAAGGTAAGACGCCAGAGTTATATTTTTGAACTATGGGGTTTATTTAATAATCGTTATATCTGGAAACTTTTTGGCCAGATACTTTTTGGCTGGAGACTTTTTGGGCGGATACCGTATAATATATCTGTTAAAAAAAAACTAAATTATTCTCTCAACTTACCATTTTGAGATAATATATCCGATAGATTAACGTCTAAGATTATATTTAATCTTATCATAAAGATGAAAATAGCAATTAAGATAATTTCGCAATTTGTGGGAAAGCTTCATATGTACAGAACATGGTTTATAAGTATATTATGAGTATACATTAGATGCAAAATGGAAGAATTATAGCTACATGAATGGAACAATGAAACATTAAATGGCCAAAGGGTTTATTCAGTGTTGATTATATCAGTGCATGCACAAAAATGCTTTTATAATAATGTGTGCTTTGAATGAAAATGAAAAATATGCCTTGTACATGCATAACCAATTAAAAACTCAAAGGTATAAAATCTATGAAATCCCATTTAAATATTTATGTCTATTGGTAGTTAGATTTGGCAAGGTGTATTAGTGTGTCGATTATGTGGGTCCTATATTCTAAAATGAAATAATTTTGTTAGATATAAATAATCAAATTATACATTTAAAGCCTTAAGATATATATCTCAGAAATCATCAATTATATCCAGGAAACTCATCGTAGCATCTTGAACACATCTCCAAAATATAAATTCTTTCGTTTCTGTGCTAAACCTAACCTTAAAACTGCACCTGTCTTAATAAAGCGTTTACGACCAACTACCTCTTTTTGCACGGTCTAAAGTGTGTCTATCAGATTCAGAATTGGTCATAAATCTCTTTGTCTCATCCTTACAGCAAAGAGCATTGTCAATCAGCACTCATTTTCCAGTGTCTGATTACATCTAGATTGGACATCTAAAACGACGCACTTTCCCTCTTTTTTCTCAATCTCTGTGCTAACCCCGTATTAGCTCATTACAATGTCGTCAGGAAATGGAATCATTCGTCAGAACAAATAACTACCTGCCTGCAACAGAAAGTGATCGCTTGAGAGCAACAAGTTTGCTTTTCTTTTATAACAATCAACTCATCCCATTTCTACATTACGCTGTTAAATAACATTAAACGTCGGTCAATTTAACAGCAGCTTGTTTCCATCCAACCCCCTTTTCCCCTTCCACAAAAAAACTACGCTGGCGCATCGTTACGAGGTTGAATTAACAGTGTATTAATGTACTTTCGATTGAGATGCAAAATTGCGTGATAACGTAATAAGCGCCTGTCATTGATACACACGTGCATTGCGTCCGTTTGACACGGTGTTGTGCACATACTTCAAGGAATTGCTAAAAGCCCCTGTGCTCTGCCTCAATTCACCATTTCCATATTTTGACAGGGTCCGTAACAAATTCAGTAATTGTCGTAAAGTGCACTACCTGATAACAATAAAAGCGTTACCTCTCTGATTCAATAAGGCGAATAATAGTCCTTAGCAAAACAAAGCCCAGTCTTGAATAGCACTACTCACTTTTAATAAAACCCGCCGAGTTTTTGTTGTTATTTGAGAATGTATATAATCAGAATGTTGCATGACTATTTCGAATATTAAGTGTTATATTAATGTGATGTCACTGTTAATTTTCATATTCATCAGTTTATTAAGAATCCACTAGAATCCTTTAGATAATCAAAATCAAAGCTATATTATAAACTTGCATCCTCCCAATTTGTCGTTCTTTATTTTATTAAAGATTAATGCAGAAGATTATTATCATTTCATTTTAGGTCGACTTGATTTTTACCGAATAAGTTTACAATGTATTCAACATTTAAAGCACAAACTATTTGATGTCATTCATTGTATATCATTTATTTACTTGCATTGCCATTGTCGTATCTTGGAATTATTACATATATCATCCTAAGGCCGCGTTCACGCAAACAAAAGAGCTAGAAAATAAAAGCTCGAAAATTTAAAGGCCGAAAGTCACTTTCGTATAAAAACAAAGCAATTAATCCCTTCTGTTCATACTAAATCGGCATTTTTGGCATTATTTTCGAGCTTTTATTTTGCGTGAACACGCCTTAAATGACAACGTTTGATATAGTGTCTATATATGTATTGAATATTATTTTTCATGAGTATCTTTCAAAGACACATGCATTGCGCCACTGCACCCGATATTCCTTATCGAATATGGTTAACGGATAAGGAATACAAGAAAAATATAATACAGTTATTAGCACCAGGATCCATGTTCTTAGTTAATGATTAACATAAAACCCAGACAAACGATATTAACTTGTTTGTTTAATATTGATGATGAGTTTAATTAAGGAACAGGTAATTGGCATATATGAACTATGATTCGCATGTCCCCTTTTTGTGACGCTTCTCCACAGTAAAGTATGAATAGATATATGCATCGTACATGTAAAATACATTCAATTCTAAATGGATGAGAACAACAGAATTTAAAAAAAATCTTATCGTATGTATTGTGAAATGATTCTGAAATTTTATGCACCCTCTCCCCTTATTTCAATTTATTTTACGGGGGGAGGGGGTATATATTAAGATGCAAAACAGTTAATCCACTCATAATTGTTCATGTTTTTTTATGAAATGAGTATACTTGAAATCACGTATAACTAACATACGATATTAAATTGTGTCAAATTTCATTTTCGAGTTACCGTCATACCCCACCCGACACCCCTCAACAAAACCCCAACCCCCAAACCGACCCAGGGAAATATCTAACAGTACCATATTAAGTAATTTAATAAATCAATGCGATTGAAACATGCTTGCTTATAATGGCCTCCATTTATAGGTAAACATATTTTCTTGAACTCCTCATGAAATAATTTCGATATTCCTTTTTAAAAATTAAAGCTATAGATCTATGTACTGTGGAACCCTTTGCATTGGAGTGTTGTCAGGATGGGGGGCATATGGCATCTACTTCACAATCCCTCAGCCACTCAAAGAGCACTTTAGCGCAAGCCCTTTTCTGATTCGCTCAAAATCCTCACAGGGATGACAACTCATTGAAAGAGTCAACGCAAGCAAA
>LQRL01120772.1:8640-18676 GCA_001703475.1 Hydroides elegans
GTAAATGGGTTTGGATGGATTAAACTCAAAAAGTTAAACACGTTAGATGCTAACCGATAAACGTTAAACAATATAGGCTAAACGTTAAATGCTAAACGTTAAATACTAAACTCTCAGAAAGAGTAGGATTGGATCGCACGCAAGTGAAGTGACGTTGCATTTGATAGATTTATGCTCTGTTGTAACTATATTGTGAGGGGTGATGTAGGGGTAATGTAAATACTGTACCAACTATAAAAAAACTATATTATTTCGTTGTCCGCAAAGAAAGGTAAATGTATTATAAATTGTACTAGTACCGTAATAAAATATAATAATGTAAACGATGTTATGTGAACGGCTAATTTAAATGACTGTATAGAAACATACATGTACATGTATATGTATTTAAATATATAAATCTACATGCACTTTTATATATACATGTACATGTATATTTATATTTTATATATATATACATGCATGTTGTACATGTACATACACAATAATGATATGTACAGTGTCTTATATATGTTTGTTCATGTTTTATATGATACTTTTTACGATGACATTTTATGCATTTACAGTGACAAATATATATTTAAGCTGTGCAAAGACATGATCATGTAATTCTATATTGCTTGCAGCTGCCAGCAACTGTTGGTATCTGTCCTCAGGTAGGCAATGACAGCTATGATTCTTGCCTAAATTATGACAAATGGGTTCCTTTATACCTTAACAAATGCTGGTTTCAGTGATCCATTAAAGTTATCATGTAAACATGTAGTCCCAATTATTTCCTGTTTAAGAAGTGAACCAATAGCACATTTGGAGTAAGCATATCATAGTATTAACGGTATTTTATTAATCAATTCAAAATAAATGTACATGTAGATTATTTGCAGTCAGTGTAAGGCATTGTAACTAGAATATAATATCGTACCGTCCCATATTATCAGTTCGTGAGTCTTTCCTCTGCTACCACCTTCTGTGATCCATATTTAGACGTTGAATCTAATGCATTGATCCATTGGAATCTACAAGGCAGAAATAAGCAAAACTATCATGGTATTTGCCAAATAACTAAACAAAATATATGCAACAAAATACAAAATAAAATACTTTTTTTTTCAAGGTATCAATGTGACAATAGAAGGCGATCCACCTTCTGGCTTGATCGGCTACCTTGTCGAAGGAACTGCGTTCACTGTCAGATGTGGCTGTACTAACTGTGATACACTTCAGTTGTGGCACAATGTATCAGGAAGGGAAGAAACGGATCTACTGGAACAGAGTAGCAGTGAACCAATCATATACAGGTAGAATGTATTGGCCAAGTGCAAGAGTCGATGTTAGCCACAAGTCACTCCTGGGGATTTCTTGAAAATGCGTGTTTCTCATAATTAGTGTTTGTGTATAATTATGTGCATGAAAACATACTAAGATTGACTTAGTAATTATTATTGTGTAAACACACTGTTTATGGTATCTGAAAGGCAGATAAGACAACGCTCATGCTTCGCATACGCGCTTCTCTGGGCCAATGTCGACACTCGGCCATAAGGAATATTAAAAGCATGACATTGTTTCACGTTAAGCATATGACGAAAAATAATCTTTAAATTTCAAGAGTTTTGTGAGCGTTAAGCTTTTCTTTCAAAATAGGTACATGTAGTATATACATGGGCATAAATATACGATTCAATATGTTTTCTCTAGATCAATACTAAACAGTGAAGATCATCGAAAGCCGTTTGAGTGCCACGCCACGCAAGGATCGCGATTTAATAGTAGCGAAATCTGGTATTGGGTTGGCTGTAAGTAATGGTTTATTATTTCTAAAAACATACTACATAGTTCAAGTTATCCTATAATTTTTAATGTTTTTTTTTCAAGCTTTGAATTCTTATTTTTACCGTATGGTCTCTGGTCAGAACATGTATGAGATATTCGAAATGACTCTTTTTAAACTTCGCCTCTCTATATTGGGCAGTTTTAAAACCAAAGCAAGAATGATAATTGTATCTAGAATGATAATTGTATCTAGAGCATTCACGGTAAAAGCCCTTATTCATTGCAGTTAAGCCCGTCCTTATCAACACTACCCGAATCCCAGGACAAAACAATCAAATGACTATATCCATGCTCATATCAGCCTACCCGACCACCGTCGAATTTAATTGGTCAGATGACAATGGGAGAACCAGTCGAAACGCGGGAACGGGTAGTCTTAGCAACCGGGATTCTGTTGTACCATTGATGGAGAGTAGCTATAGTTACCAAGCCATTGATGGGGCAGAGTGTCGCTGTGAGGTGACGAATGAAGTCGGGAGTGCTACTTTTCCTTGTTTCGATGAAGGTACGGTTGTCAAAGTCTTTGAAAATGAGCGAACTACATATGTATTGCAATTGGATATTTCTCACTAAGGTAAAACTCAAAAGAGCTTATCACACATGCAATTTTGAGTCCAATGCATATTTGTATTGGATTTTGTTATGGTAAATAATGCGCTCTATGTGAATGACTGTATGAGACAAATGCATAAAAACAGCAGAAAATATAGTAATATAGTAACCCTCGATTGTATTTAACTTAATTCAGATATAATTATTTTCAGATTCGAAGAAAAGCAAGGACAACTCAGACGAACTCGATCTGATGCCTATAATCGCTGGGTCAGCTGGTGGCCTTTTGCTTTTGCTTATTTGCATCATTGTTATCGTGGTGTGTCGAAGAAAGAAGTGTTGCTGTGATGAGGTATGGACCAAATACCTTGGTATTGCAAGCGTGACTCGATGCCATCACTTTATTGTCTTAAATGTTGAAATAGAAGGTTGTTAAAGGATTTTCAATTTTAAATAACCGTAGTTTCTAAAAACACTTTCATGTTAAAATGTTTTCTTTTGCATAGTCAAAGTGTATTTCGTTATAAGATCCTACTCAGACTGTTGACAGTATTATTAACACTATTTAAAAAGAAAATAAGTTTTTTTTTTTCAATTTTTTTCAGGATGATTACGAGCATCCCGTAGACTCCAGCCACACATGTTGTACTGGTCGAAAGGTGCAGCAACCAAAACCGACACACACGATTGTAAGTAAAGATTCAGTAAAGTCAGCAATACAAAATGAAAACGGAACCAACTAATTTAGTATTTATCCCAATTCAACGTGTATGTTATAAATGGGTTATCATATTGTACATTTTCTATTAAAGCTAATATAACTCTGGATTATTCTATTTCGAGTAAATTATAATTTTCCGGAGGAATCGCGCAATACCTTTCTCGATTCGTCCCATTATTAAGATGAATAAGATAATAATTTGATTTATTCAAAAATATGTATTAACATTTACAGCCAAATTGTATTCGATAAAATACTTCATAAATTAAACTATATTGCTACAATTTATGTAAGCGTTCAGTACAAGATCACACGGATGGCACAGAAATGCGACCCTATTCACCGACCCCAACTTCTTCGATGCACCGTATCGACAGTTCCCCTAGATACCCTGCTCCTACACGACAGCAGATCTTAGAAGAACACCATTGGGTTCCAATTCCTGTACCCCTGACCCAGGTATGATAATATAATATGCTAGAGATTGCGGTATATTATAATAGTTTAACATGTCTCATTATTTATACTATCTATCTATACTATTTATCAAGTATACCACATTTATGCTATAAACATATCAGGGGTCTGGCCTTGTGGGTATATGGAGCTAGTCACGTGAAGGACGTCTCCCTATTCGGCGACAACCCTGAAAATTGAGACGGTAGTGTCCGTTTTGTAGACGGTTGCCTTGTTTTGTATATTTAGTGACATACATGTGTACATATCTTATTTATATCAACATAATTCTACACACTGTACACCCAAGTAGTGTTTCATAACAAATGGAACACCTTCTTGATATATATATATTTAAAATTAATGCCATTAATTGCAGCCAACAGCCCTTGGTCAGAGGCGCCGTGTGGCTACTCCAGACGCCTCACCCGCCCAAGCTCGCAATCGACGTGTGCCTCCAAAGCCATCACAGGTTGTTGACAATACTTTTTAGCTGTATTCAAATAATTGTTTTAAATATATCTCTATAGGAGTGGTATGTTTAAGAATAATGCAAGTTACGTCTACTGAAACATGGGTGTACTAAGGATGAAATACAGTTTTTGGATATATTGAAAGAATCCAAGTGCTAGATGTCTTTCATATGTTCTGTGCGTCGCGAATCAATGTCGTAACACCATATTAATTCAAACAATAATATTTGCGTTTTGAATTTATCAGATATATGAACATTTAATAATGCAATGTGTATGAAAGACGCAATTAATGAACCAAAATAAATTAGTATGTGTAACCGTATGTGTGTCAGGATGGCTATATAAACAAGGGATATGATCGACAGGTATGTTGAACGAAATACGAGCTAAAGTACAGATGAAATACTTATATACAATGTACGTTAAAGAATGAGGAAATTAGTTTTATTTAATACATTCCCAGCTCATCCAATGTACTCATATAGTATATCAGTCACATTAGTTGATTACATGAATGAGTAATGAAAAGCTATATTTCAATGCACCTTTTTTTGTATTGCAAATGAAAGCCATAAACGGTTCAAGATGGTTTTAACTAATCCTTCCTATATTTTCAGAGCGTCGATACCGATTCGGACAAAGCCGAAGTAATAATGCTCGGAGAGGACGTTCGTATAAGTTACTTGCGAAGAATAACACATGATTGCTTTGGCGAAATATATTCTTGCAACATTTCGGGACACAAGGACTTAGCGCGGAAGAGCTATCTCGTACATTGTGAGTCTATATTATTGTGATAAATCAATTTCGAAAAAAAAATGACAATTTTGCAGTTTATATTGTTTGGTTGCACCTTGAACAAAAAAATTAAAAAAAACCTTGGACCTGACGAATATATTTGAATGCAATCAGGTACTATCATCAAGTGTTTCAATCTATGCAAGTGGTACAACAAACCGTAAAAATGTTGTGGACTGTGTCCTATGGTCATCTTTTAATATTTACATTTATTTTAATATATATATTAAACTTTAAACAATCCAAAGCAAGCACAACTGCTTCTGGAAAAGAACAACTACATTATGAACTGGAGGCTCTACATACGACCGAGTTACATAGCAATATCATCGACATCCTTGCATTTCAACAAACCGAAGGTAAAAAACATATATGTAATGTTTGATGATAGCCCATATCTAGAAAAATCTAGATAAAAAGAGAAGATCTGTATACATTATTCCTCGTTTTCATATACACCATCCGATGCCTTGTTCTTTAATTATGATTATTTTCTTTCTATTGTATTTACATAATCATTTATTGAAAGTAAAACTGGATATTTTCAGAACACGTTAAGCACATTAAAATGATGATATACTGTTAAAATAAACACTTTTTGATATACAATGTATTTTGCAGATTGCCTCAGACTCGTCTTACCAAATTACGATTTCGGGAGTCTAGAAAACTTTATTTTGGACCACCGCTTTGACGATTACATAGAAAAAGAACTTCTTTTTTCATTCGCACTCGATATCGCAAACGCTATTCTGCATCTTCATAACCAAGAGGTACTTCGCTGGTCCTCTCTATATAATTCCAGTCCACACACAACCTTATCATGATCTCATGCTGACCTCATATGAGTTATTTTAGGTCACCATGAGTACATGATGAAGTGTTGTGTAGACTATGATATGCTAGCGTTTCTATCATTATCTTGTTTTCAATAAAAACTGATAGAATATCAAATTAAAATATGTTTAAGATATTAAAGATTATATAAATGTGATAACTGCAATTTGATTAGTCAAATCGTTATTTGTAAATAGTTATATGCTTAAATCATCGAAAAGTGTTGTGGCTATTTGATTGCGTGTGTCATAGAAGTTTGAAAACATACGATGGCTGTAACGTAACATTTATTACACACAAATATTCACTGCTAATATGATGCCCTCATATGAAATTAACAATTAAAGCTTCTGTTAACAATTAACAGGTCGACTAAATATATATGATTTTTTAACAAAAACTTCCATTTGCAGCCCACGATGTGCCATCCGAATCTCGACGCTCACCACATTCTGGTTGAAAACCATGATGGTGGAATGAGATGTAAACTGTTTGGATTTCTCACCATGGAAATGACCAATAAACGACAAAAGAATAAATGGGAATTGAACAAAGTAAGATATTGTAGTAAGAGAAAACATCGTAAGATACAGTATAAATGTAACCATCGATTCACTAATATAGATTGGATTTGGACATACTTATCTTGATTTGTTCAATCTTCATAACCATATTTCATTTCTTTCAAATAATTATTAAAAGAATGTTAATTAAAATATACATTTGTTGCATATATTTGGTTTGTAATTAGATGGAACTACTATGTGCACCCGAAATTCAAACTGGTGGAAAGCACACAAAGAAAACGGATGTTTGGAGCTATGGTCTACTCCTCTACTACTTTATTACACTAGGTATTATTTGGATCAAAGATCATTAAAAAACTCAATTGCTCAACCGTTTATTCCATGAATATATGTTGTTACCCTTTCATGTATTCTGCTTTTTATAATCCCTTATGATGATAGACTAGAACTATCTAAATTTGAATAAGAGCATTTATATTATATACATTTAACAACATTGTTTCGATAGGTGAACAACCCATTTTCTGGGAGAGCAACACAGAGGCAAGAGAAAGGATAATTGCGGGTGATGCTGAGAAATTGACCAAACCTACGTCATGCTCATCCAAAATGTTGGTTCATTGAATTAACTCAGCTTCTAAAAATGCTTGAGAAATGCTTCCTAAGCTTAAATTGAAAATTAGTGTTATATCAACTATGTTGTTATACCAGCAATTTTAGGGATAGAATATTCAAAATTCATGAGCCTGTGTGGATGAATGTACACTACTTCACATACTCTTTATATAGTATATCTTTTTTTTTTTGGAAAAATATCCTTTCACAAATCTTTTCCACATTTTATAGGTACGAAAGTCTTGTGGCGTGCTTTAGAACGGATCCATCTAAGAGACCAGACATGATTCGAGTGCGGAAAAGTTTGAACAAAATGAATGCGAGCAATAAAATCCATTTCGATATCAAGCGAGCGCAGAGCAATTTGAATTATGAAAATGCACCAGTTATTTGAAAGAAAATGTTACATGGATTACATGGTATAAAAACGATAAAAACACATACATGGCGTATATGCTCTTATAGTGATCTACAAAATCATGTAATAATAGAACGTTTATATGAATAAACTGTTCTTCGTTTGAGAAATAATAACAATTGCTAAATGCGGTTACAGATATAAGACACTATTAGAAATAGTATGCATCATCAAGCCTTCTACATGTTCAATTCATAATTACGAGTGCTTGTAATGAAAGCTTGATTTTTGAAATAAAAATAGTATATTTAGCTAAATCTCAAAACTTTCAGTTTTTCAAGTATCCGGAATAGAGCTATACGCACGCTTGTTTTTTTATTTCAATGTTTTTACTTCAATGTTTAAATTCGCTTTGTAATTGTAATTTTAATTTAGCTTTTTAAGTAAATGGATTTCATTTTTGCGCCATTGATAAGAAAATGAAGTATGTGTGTATCTGCATTTAAATTGATATATGCTTTTGTGTAAGTTTCTACAAACATTAAATTACTAAAGTACATGTGGTACATATACTGCCAATTTAAAGAAGGTATTTTCCAAGTTACAATTATTTTGGCATCACTTCTATATTATGTCTAAATAGAGCAACTAAAAAGGTAAATAATTGGCAAACAGACAAACAAATTATTTCAAAGTTTATTTTGCAACTTTCACGTGGTATACATTATAGTTCAACAAAGTGTTCTTATCATATCATACATCATCAGTCATTTATGACAAAATCACAATATGGGTTATTATGGACTAGATATAACAAAATATAATCAATCTGTAATACAATTATAGTCCAATCTATTTAGTTATACATTTCTTCTTGGTTATACAGTAGACTCTCGTTAATTGGAACCCCTCGGAACCAGTTATTTTGGTTCCGATTAACCGTTGGTTCCGATTAATAGTAGTAAATTTATATCAACCCACTCGGCAAGAGGTCCGCGGACGTCGAGAGGACGACCTTATTCGGGCCCATATGTAAGTTGTCCGTACGTCCTTATTTGTCGCGTCGTAGAAAAAAACGCCAAATCGTACGAATAATGTCATGTGAACGACTGGACGTAAAATGACGTCCGAGCCCATATGGGCCCAAATTAGGTCATCATCTCGACGTCACGTCAGAATAAGACGACCCTTGCCGAGTGGGAATATGCGGTTATGGGATTGTAAAATCGGTTCCGATAAACAGATAGTTCCGATTTAAAGTGTTCTGATTATCGAGAGCCTACTATATATAGATTCTGCTGGACTACGCGTGAGTTTAACATAAATCAAACTCATATTAATTGATGTGTGTTAATATAGTATAAATATTTGTTTTGATTAAAATGCTTGCTGATCACGAAGCGACATCAGACTCGTTTATCTTTAAAACATTTCAATATAATAGTAAGATTTTAGATTGGTAAAGCTATATGTTCTCTATCGATGGTGATATATTAGGACTCAATTCAATGCACAAACATATTTTTGCTTCTATATATCCTTACTTAACGGGCATACCTATGAAATGAGTAGGTTTATAATAGGTTAATCCGTCGAAAAAGTTTTAAAGATAAAGCATACTTCTTTTGCAGAGAACAAATCGATTAAGGTAATGAAACAACTAAAATGTAATTAATGAATATAATAAAAACGATTTTTATATGCAAATGTGACAATAAATTTCAAATAGTTTGGCCTACTGCCTAGATTAACTCTGACACTGTACATTGTTTGGCTCAAGTGAAACTCTGGCTGCTAACGATATGTAAAATACACTCACACTACAACAACTACTTCTTCTCACAGGGATTCGTATAACAATTAGCAATCACAACATTTGTTAATCAACCATACAATTGATGACAGTTAATACGAAACTGTATCTTGTAGGTTGATCGGTCTTTCCCGTTTCTGGTTTCTATATTTCGAATGTCTAGAATGTAATATGTTTCAAGATAAGGATAAGGCTTCTGCTATCTTTAAAACAGGTTGGTTACAGTGGAGGACTCTACGAATTACTTTAACTTTTTAATATGTGATATTAGAATACTGTAATGAAATACATCAAATAGAATTTTTATGCTTTCCAAACATGAAATACAAATAGTAACCTTATCCATCCAAGTAATACAAACCGTGATTTCACAAACATTTATATAAACACATGAAAAGTAGTTTAGCATATTGAATTTATACAGACAACCCGCTTCACGAACTTATGTGTGAAAGTGTCAAACCTCAAAATGAAATCTATAATACGATGGCCGAACGGCCAAACACCTTTCATTTTAATCGAAGTGTGCGTTCGGTCTATTATGCTACGTCTCGGCCATCGTAACATGTAATTTCAAAATGAACAGGCACATTCACAATTTCAATAAAACTCACATAATGAGCTCTTACAAGATAACTGTTATATTAAATGTAACTGGTGTTAATTACAATTTCATTTTTATACCATTTGTATTTCTTATATGAGTTATCACAAATCATTCAAGAATTGAATATTTGATTGGAGAAGGGCACTTCACGACCAAATAAGGTGTTCCTCTTTTCTTGTAGCTA
Source organism: Hydroides elegans (assembly GCA_001703475.1). NCBI lineage: Eukaryota > Metazoa > Annelida > Polychaeta > Sabellida > Serpulidae > Hydroides > Hydroides elegans. The sequence continues at coordinate 18,418 of LQRL01120772.1, forward strand.
GAAAACATTACATAGAAAACATTACATATAAATATGCAAGCCAAATGTGGAACACCTTTGTAGCTAGAACTCGTGAAGTACTCTTCATTGGAATGTATTTGACAAACACAAAACCTTATCATTTCATATCATTTCAACTATAAGGGCTTGGCCATACGGGATTCTTAGGGCTTGTTCACACGGGACGCGGCAGGCGGCAATATACTTATATGTTCTTTATAGACTCTGCCGCAAGTTCTATAAAGAACATATAAGTATA